>OZ038501.1:41570889-41645889 GCA_964036315.1 Acanthosepion esculentum
CTAAGTCAAATTCATAAAAGAAACTTTATTTTTTTATACTAACCACCATTCTGCCTTGATTATCTACTGGGGTCAAGGATTTGGTTGACCCTAGTACTATATGTGAAGTCATCTAATCCCATCACCTGATCATGTATAGTATAAGCAAATTGACAACTGAAATAAACATGTTCCCCATACAGCAGTAGTAGTTGGCATTTGAGATTAGGCAGTTATTCACAGGCAGTTGACATCACCACCTCTAAATAGAGGTGGTAATAGCAATAAAAAAAAAGACCTAATTCACCAGCCCTTGCAAGATACTGCTCAAGAAGAATTTTGTCAAATGAAATTTCTTTTAACCAAAGAAGTGTTTATTTGCAGATTGGTTTTGGAGATCAACTTTGCCTACAGGCTTGAGATCAAAGTTCATTGAGTGAATTACTGAAATAATTAACAGTCAGTAGTCCATGGCATTGCTGCTGTTATTGCAACATGTCATTAATTAGGCTTTTTATCAACTCACAAATTGGCCAGACATAGGTAGACCACAGCACCACAGAAATGCAAAGGGTTAAACTGATCATTATAACCCTCAACAAATAAACTGTTTTTGTTTCTATATGTCAGTTCTCTGAATGAGGACAGAAAGGGAGTTTAGTTATACGTGGACCAAGTTAAATTTTTAGCATGAATTCAACAAAAACATTGAGTGATGTGCAAGTAATGTAAAAACAATCAACACAGAAAATGAAATTGGCAACCAAAACCTAAGTTCCAAACTAGTCTGCTGCATTCATCTTGTTCTTGGGAAAGGCATGAATCAATTTCTCTCCTCCCTCCACACACAGCTATTCTGAAAAAGTAACACTCACACAGTTGCCCCCACCACAATTTGTAAAAAAAAGTTTTACAAGGAAAATATTCTAGGGAGCATGTAAGAAAACTGGAGTACAGTTAAGACAGATTTATTCCACTGAAATTTATGAATTATATTGCACTTATGATTTCTACCGTCAGATTAAAAAATAAAGTCTATGTACATAATGAAAACAGTTAATTTCAATTTAGTTAATTTTATATTATATATGTAGCCAACAAACTGTACATGTCTTCTCCCTCTCTCAGGCCAGTTCTTAGAGGTTCAAAGCAATACATCCAACTACACATCAAAAAATCATTACCACTGCTCTCTCAGATTAGATTTCTAAGTGTAAAAACTGGGATGAATGAATGAAAGAATTAGCTACACAAACTTTCCAATACCTAAAGTAACTGTCTTTTTTACTTAAAGTATTTTGTCTTCAAAGTTCCAACTTCTTCTCATATTCATAATGTTGCAGCAGCCTCTTCAAACTTTCATGAACAACCAGTAACTGCCACCTGCACGAAACATGTTATTTTTGTGGTCTCAGATTACATCATCATTTGTTATGCCCAGCTAAAGATAACTGCACTTCAAGTGAAAAGGATGGAAACTTGGCAAAGGTTTGTCAAAATAAGAATAAAAGTAAAGTCACTACTTTCAGCTACATCAGTTAACTACCTCTCAAAAACAATTATAAGAATGAAGAACACTGTAGAGAGAAGAGGATGACCAAAGAGACGGAACCAATGAAAATAGTTCACCAGATGAAAAGCCGGTGAATGTAAAAGAATATAAATATGGGCAAACAGCACCTGGACATTCAGAACACACTGCGTGATGAAGCAATCTACATGTTACATGGCGCTGTGAATAGGATTAACCAGTGGGTGAATTTCATTTTCGAAGAAAGATATTTAGAACTTTATTGAGTAACATTTTGCAAATGGCTTCAGGACAAAAAACCGTAGATACCAAATACTTACAGCTCATTCAGCAGTTAATAGAGCTGCAGAAGGAAAATAATGAACTTCGTCGAGGAAAGGTTCAAGTGTGATCGGCTTCTAAGCCACCAGAAAGACTCGTTATAGAACAGGGTTCAACTGACAGCGAGTGGGCATTGTTTGTTGACTTGTGGAATTGATACAAGGATATGTGTAAAATAACAGACCCAGCCAAAATTCGGAATGAGCTGAGAAGCACTTGCTCTACCAATGTGAACAGAACGTTATTCGAGCTGGTTGGAGCGGAAGACCTCAACACAGCCAGTGAACAGCAGCTCCTTCGTCAGATATGACTCGTCGCTGTTAAAGGTGTGCACAAGGAAGTGAACAGACAAAGATTCCACAACATGAGGCAACAGTCACTTATTTCCTGGCAAAATTATGGTCACAAGCGAAGTTCTATGATTTTACTGTTCAATGTCTGAATGAGAGCTGCAACCGGCAGGTGAACTACTCAGATGAAATGCACTAATAGTCACCTGATACCAACCAGTCACAGAATATGTGGTATAACAAACGACCAGCTAAAGATTAGAGTCATACTCTTTATGCACATAAGAGTTGGCCCCAGAGTGACTAGGCAAGTAATTTATGTTTCAGATAACACATCTGGGTTTTATCTGTCGGAATCAGCTCTGAGGGACCTGGGTTTAATACACTAGGATTTCCCAAACCAGATACTGAGAGCAACATCTCTGCCACTCCCAACGCAAAAGCGTTATGTGGGTGCCCTCAAAGAACGGTAGTTCCAGATAAGCAAGACCGTATCCTGTTCACTCCTACAGAAAGTAATAGGGAGTATTTAGAGTGCTGGTTAAGGGACCATTTTAGGTGCAGTGCATTTAACACATGTCCCCACCAGCCCTTACAGACGATGACAGGGAAGTCATTGGACATTATTTTTTTACAGGGTGCAAAACCATCAGCAGTGCACACACCAATTCCGGTCCCCCATCACTGGAAGAAGAAGGTAAAACAGGACCTTGACCACAATGTCACACTCGGGATTATTGAACTGGTACCACCTGGCACCCCTACGACTTGGTGTTCAAGAATGGTGGTCGCACCCAAGAAGGACGGATCACCTTCAAAAGTTAAATGTTGCAACAAAAAGAGAAACCCACCACACGCCATCCCCGTTCAACCAAGTGTCCATTGTCCCAGCCCAAACCAAGAAGACTGTACTGGACGCATGGAACGGTTACCATAGCCTACCACTATCTCCAGCTGCACAAGACACAACCACATTTATAACAGAATGGGGCTGATACCGATATCTTAGGGTGCCCGAAGGGTTCCATGCATCTGGGGATGGTTAAACTTGCCGGTTCGACGATATTACGGCAGACACACGCCGGAAGACTTGGTGTATTGACGACACCCTCCTATGGGACAAGTCTACTGAATCAGCATTCTGGCACACTTTGGAATATATTACCCACTGCAGCAGAAATGGAATAGTTTTCAACCCTGACAAGTTCCAATTTTCAGAAAATGAGATAGAGTTTGCAGGATTTTTGGTAACTGCAGACGGCATAAAACCAACTAAAAAATTGACAGAAGCTATTTTAAACTTCCCTACTCATACAAACATCACAGGTATCCTGGTTTGGGTTAGTGAATCAGGTCTCATTTGCATTCTCACAGGCAGAGATAATGGCTCCATTTCAAGAACTGTTAAGAACTAAAGACAGAAAATTTTATTGGGATACAACATTAGACAAGCTCTTCGAGGAGTCTAAATTAAATATTGTACGGAAAATTGAAGAGGGCGTCAAGACTTTTGAGATGGGTAGAGCAACTTGTCTCTCAACGGATTTTTAGTAAGACCGGTATTGGGTACTTCCTATTTCAGAAACACTGTCGGTGCCCAACAGATTCCAGTCCTAACTGCAGCGATAGCCACTGGAAAGTAATCCTTCCTGGATCACGATTCACGACAATGGCAGAATCCCGTTTTTGGCCCGTAGAAGGAATAGCTTTAGCTCTCATATATGGGTTGGAGTCTTGCAGAATGTTCATATTGGGTTGCCCAGACCTTCTGGTGATGGTGAACCACAAACCACTAGTAAAAATATTTTCAGACCAGGTCTTAGAAAACAAAGAAACGTCGCTTGTTTTTGTTCAAGGAACGATCATTGATGTATAGATTTCACATTAAACACGTCCCAGGGAAACTCACCGCAAACCACACAGAACATTGACGGCACAATGCAAGCATCAGTTATATGCTCATATACGCACGACCCTAAAATGAGGGCAATAACATGGGACAGGATTGTGGCTGCTGCAGCCACTGACAAGGAATGTCGCACATTAGCTGAATACATTCAGAATGGGTTCCCGGATTCACGCCATGAATTGCCAGCACATATTCAGCAATTTTGGCCGATGAGGGACCAATTATATTGTCTTGATAATGTGTCCATCAAGGAGAACAAAATCCTCATCCCAAAGCAGCTTCGTGCGGAGATACTAGAGGCTCTCCACTCCACACACCAGGATGTTAACGGAATGATGGCAAATGCACAACAGCAGTTGTTTTGGCCCAAATTAGATGCCTGCATCTGTCAGGGCCCAGTGTCAACAGTGTAACACAATCACCCCATCTCAGACGAAGGAACCCCTGATGCCACCCTCAAACCCAGAATTCCCATTTCAGAAAACAGTCACAGACCTCTTCGACCTTCATGGGATAAATTATATAGTATATGGTGATAGATACACAGGTTGGATCGAGGTTTGCCTCATTGATTTCTGGCAGAGCTAAGACGATATGCGATGCCCTACATAATTGGTTTTGCACGTACAGCACACCAGAAGAGATATCTTCAGATGGAGGACCCCCATTTGATTCCCAGGAATTCAATTCATTTTTGAAGGACTGGGGTATAAAGAAGCGCATATCATCAGCCCATTACCCTCAAAGTAATGACCGGGCATAACTGGCTGTAAAGAGGGCCAAACGAACTTTGATGGACTGCACTGACGGATATGGTCATTTATGCCAGGATTATGCGGCGCGAGCCATGTTAACACTTCAAAACACACCTAATCAAGACACTGGTATATCACCAGCAGAAATGTTATATGGACGGGTGATAAAAGACCACCTCCCCATACTTCAAGGAACTGAGAGAAAAAGCAATGTCAAAGAAACACTTGCGGAACCAAGAACATTACAACATACATAGTCGCCCATTCCAAGAACTCCGGGTTGGTGAACAAGTACGAATTCAAAATCAGGATGGGCCGTATCCATGACGATGAATGAAGACAGGAAAAGTGGTGGAAGAATTGGGCAATCAACAGTACTGAGTTCGCATAGACGATAGCAACCGGGTTACATTGTGTAACCGTCAATTCCTCCAAAGTATAGTACTGATGGTAGAGGGACCAGAATACCAAACACCACAGCCACATCAGCAAAGCCCACCAGATAATGAAGAATTACCACACATCATACCAGAAAGTATGGAAATAGAAGAAGCAGAAGGCAATGAAGGGATCGAGGACCACATGGAAGTGGATGAATGTCAGCCCGCAACCGAACACACCCCACCACCTGTGACTCAGCATCTATGACGGAGCACAAGAATATCATGGCCACCTAGATCGTTGTCTCCACAAATTCGGGGTCCAACACACGATTATCCATCCCATCAAGTGACTACAACTCATAGGCTGTGTGGTCACAGGAGTGGGGGACATGCAGAGAGAAGAGGACGACCAAAGAGACGAGACCAATGAAAATAGTTCACTGGATGAAAGCCCGGTGAATGTAAAAGAATATAAATACAGGTGAACAGTACCCGGACATTCAGAACACACTGCGTGACAAAGCAGTCTACACGTTACAAACACCTTACCTATCAATGCTTTGATTGACACAGGCAGCTCACAAAATTTTATCACTACCAGTATTATAATGACAAACCAGTGGAGAATTTTTCCTTGCTTCAACTGAGTTTCCATGGTGAATACTGCTTTATTTTCTCACCTAATTGGATACTGTCTAGTTGAACAGAAATTCAAAAAGACCTTATAACAAGGGATTAAGCTCTTAATAATAAAGAACCTCTGTTGTGCTGCAATTCTAAGCTGCAACTTCCTTGTATCAAATTTTTATTCAGTAGATCCAAAGCAGCAATGAACATCTGTAGACTGATGACAACATATCTTTCTTGTCACTTTTTACCAATCTAACTCCCAACTGTAAGCTAATAGAAATAAAATTGAGAAAGCATATCCAGGAAGAAGTTTATTAATGCAGAAATAGAAAGAATGCTTAAAAAGGAATCATAAAACCAAGTGAGTTTCCATGGAAGGCACAAATCCTTGTAACAGCCTCTAAAAATCATAAAAAAAGAATGATCACCAATTATTCATAGACTATTAACAAGTTCACCTTGTTGGATGCATACCCATTGCCACATGTTGATGAAATGATCAGTGAGATTGATATAGTGTTTTTAACACTTTGGACCTTAGGAGTTCCAATTAACTGGTCATTATAAAACCAAGACACAAAATTTATTGTAACGGAGAATCAGGTCAACCCAATAAGAGACTCCAAGTTGGTTGCATGTGGTGCTGTAAATACCAGAAATTACATCCTCTTCCACAATGGGCTGTTGAAAGAAGATATTCTCCTTAGATTAGGTGGCACTGACTATTTGCATATGAACAATACTGGGCAGGTATTAGTCAATAGTCAGCATGGGTTTGGCAATGAGAGGGATATATATAACACCAGTATTTTTTATCAGTCAGGAGGGCACTGTCACTGCGTTCTGGAAGATGGAAGTCCTGTCAAGATTGATGTACTGGTGGCTCAAGAGAAGCTACTTGGTTTTGACCTCCTGATCAGGATGAATGCAATCAAAGAACTAGGAGGAGTAGGAATCACTCCTTTGGGTGCAGTAGAGTTCTTTGACAGAAAACCAACCCTGTGTGCAGCATTCATAATAAAGGAACCAGGAATCAAGTTTGATAAAAAAAAAATGTGGACAGCATTATGGAAGTAGGCTGAAAATCAGGCACCAATGAGCCTACAAAACAAGATAGCAGAGTATCCTGTGTCCAAGCTAGCACGTAAGGAATATAGCCAGGAGTTAAACACATTGTTGGATAATGGCTGGCTCATACCATATCCTGAGGAGGGTCTCAGATCTCCCAAGGGCCTAATTCCACTGATGGCTGTTATCCAAGAGAACAAGAAAAAAGTACACCCTGTAATGGATCATAGAGAGTTAAATAAGTACAGAGGCACGCTCATGGTCAGTGCAGATGTCTGTGTGGACAAGCTAAGGGAATGGCGACAATGCTGGCACAATGTATCAATGTTGGACATTAGGAGAGCATACCTACAGGTCCATGTACACCGGTTGCCAGGGCCTCTCTAGACCATCTTACTGAAAGGGCAGAGGTACTGCCTTACACAATTAGGCTTCAGCCTCAATGTGGTGTCTCTTATGATGAAAGCAATTATCAAGAAGCTACTATCACAGGATGAAGCAATCCAAGATGCTACTTCAGCATACATAGATGACATCTTTGTTGACAAAAATGCAGTTTCCATGGTGTACATCAGAAAGTATATATCTGACTTTGGACTGATCTGCAAGGACCCCATGTGGCTTGACAATGGTGTTTGCTTTGCAAGTCTGGTGGGAGCATAGTGTGCTTTGATGGAAACAAGCAAGCAAGATCCCAGACACTCCAATGGTTATCACATGTCGCAATGCAGTCTCTCTCTGTGGAAAACTCGTAGGCCATCTTCCAGTATGCAGTTCGCTTAGGGCTGCATTCTTAAAGTGACGTGCAACTGCAGTAACCAAGGTTGGGATGACAAAACCTGTGAAGTCACCACTGAAGCACATGATCCATGAGATGGTGATGAGTTCATCAAAAAGACTCTGCTAGAGAAGGCTGGTGTGTGAGTGGCCAGGAAATGACAGTGAAAGTGGATGCAAGTTCCCTGGCCATTGGGGTGGCATTGGAAGTGAATGGAGACATTGTGGAAGACACATGCTGGCTTTGTTGTGATGGTGATGCTCAACATATTAACTTAGTTGAGCTCGCTGAAATGTTAAAGTGCATAAACTTGGCCCTACAGTGGAATATGAAAGTGTTGCATCTGGTCACTGATTCCACATTTACGTACTGCTGCATAAATGACACCTTAACCAGAAAAGCATGTCTGGAAACAAAAGCAGTATGTGAGATGCTCATGTGGAAATGACTGGGACACTTTGGGTGCTAATTGCAGAATATGGCCTCAACTTGGATGTAAGGCTGGCAAAATCCGACCAAAATAAAGCTAACAAACTTACCAGAGTTCCACAGAGGTGGTTAAATTTATTGAAAATGGACACTGAACCTATACTCTCAGCATGAGATGCAGCCATAGGAGAGTTGGGTCCATGCAAAATAATGAAAATACATCAGCATAGCAGTAACCTTGGTGTTAAGTGCACTACTTACTTTGTCAGACAATTTAATCCCTTCATACCGAGTACAACTGTCAGAATGGTGATTCAGAAGTATCCTGAATGCCAGTACATAGATCCAACAGTGATATGCTGGAAGAATGGAAAACTAGGTGTTTGCAGTACCTGGTCCAGACTGAGGATGGATATTACACATTATAGCAACAGTCATTATCTGACCTTGATTGACTGTGAGCCAACATGGTTCTCTGTTTGGCGAGACCATGGCATGACAAGATTCTGAAAGTATTATTTGGCAATTGGAGTCAGTATTTTGTGAGAGAAGTCTGCCATATGAAATCCTTACCGACAATGATACTACATTTACCAGTAGGTTATTCAAGGCTTTCATGGAGGAATGGGGCGTCCAGCTGTACTTTTGGTGTGTGCATGTGCTGTCCGGAAAAGTGATAATAGAAAAGTGCCATAGGACCATAAAACGTCCACATACAAGTAACCATTTAATGGTATAATGCAACACCAAAGGATTACATGTCAAGCCCAAATGCACCAGTTAACACAATTCATACCTTAGGCTCATGGGCATTGATGCTGTACCTGCATCACCATAGACAGAGCACAAAACATTGGAAGTGGTCTCATTGGCACCACATTGGAGACGCGGTGTGAATGAGACCACCCCAGAACTGATGTACCTCCAAATTTACAACCAGGAAGGTCACTGGGATCATCAGTCAACAATCTGTCATGAATGATGGTATACCATGTCATGTTAAAGACTTCTGACCAACATGAGTTCAATGTTCAGCCACAAGAAATGCTGATGATCCATCCATGAGTGATGGGGAGTTGGAAGTAGATTTCCAGGTTTTCGATGTGCTTCCTGCCATGGTGGAGACAGATAGTTACAACACTGAGGACGAAGTACTTCCCCTGCAAAGGAGCACCAGGAGGAAACAATTGCCCCGCTACATGTTGATGCTGTGATCATGAGATCAGGGGAGAGTGTAACAGAGAATTGGGTCGACCCAATAAGAAACTCCAAGTTGGTTGCATGTGGTGCTGTAAGCACCAGGAGTTATGTTCTCTTCCACAATGGGCTGTTGAGTAGTAGGTGGTGCTGACTATTTACAAATGAACGATACCTGGCAGGTATTAGCCAATAGTCAGCATGGGTTTGAGACTGGTAGAGTTATATAACACCAGTTTTTTTCTCATTGGGAGAGTGCTCTCAATGTGCAGATGTGCAAAAACTAGACAAAACGAAAACATTTATATAGCATTGGAACTATGCACTCACTTGTACCAGTTTCATAGAATACATTTTAAAGTAATGAATAGCATGGTCAGCTTTCAGAGGATTAAAAACAAGTTATCTGAACAGAAATGTGAAGGCACTTCTGTCTATATTGACAACATAACACTATGTGGTCATGACCAGTTCTAACATGATATAAATCTTTGTAGGAGGAAAAATGGCTTACTTCCTGGAATAAAACATGTTCATAATATGTGGAAAATATGGCCAATCCGAGATTTTGCAAGAAAAATTTGTAGTTTATACAAATTTCCAAGCCTCAGCCACTCAATAAAATGGGCATGAGCAAGAGAGCATCAGGCAGGCAGTAGATTCTAACAAGTCAAGTGGTCGTGCTTTGTTTGGATTTTCAGTTGTCTCACTAATTGGTGATTGAAAAGAAGGTACTCCAAACAGCCATACCTCTTTTTTTTCTTTTTTGCTACAAGCTGTTTTGGCTTCCCAATAGATTATGGGAAGTCTATTGGGAAGCCAAAACAGCTTGAGTTTGATATCGAATTTCCCCATAGACTGAGGGGAAATTCGATATCAAACTCATCCCTCGTGGCTCTGTATCTGGACCATCCCAGGTCGAAGGTGGAATTTGTATGCAATATGTGCGGTGTAAAACATCTAGAACATATAATCCCCTTAAGGCTGTCGGGTCAAGCGTATACTGTCTCCCAGAAGCTGTAAGATGAGGAAAGAGCAGATATTAACCGAATAAAATCCGCATTGTATATGGCTTTTGTGATGGATGGGTTTGCTGCGTTTGAGCAATATACCGACTGATGGCTTCCTCGCTGGGAATCAGTTGACATATATTTGAGTTGTGAAAACTCGACGTATTATTGGGTGGAATAAGTTACCATGGACTGGCATGTGTTTTCATTAAGTGGATTGCCAGACCAGATGGAACAGCTTCTTCACACTTCAACCTGGATGGACATACTAACAATTGACCAGCTGTTGGCTTGAGTGTGGGCAACTATGAAGGGCAAGGTGATGGAGGAAGGTCTGGTAATTCTGATGGCACAAACAATACAGGATGAAGAAGCTTCCTACTGGTCATCCATGCAATACCATAACTTGTTATTGTTGCAACTGACCCAAGTAGTCACTTTCCCAACTGACAAAGTCTCCCTGTATACACAGTACCATGTTCAGAGCATCTGGTCATTTTTTTCTCTCACATGGTGTTTTATGCCTAGCTGGTCTTGCGAAAAAATTTGCATACACCCAACCACTCTCACCAATTCTTTTAGCTCCAAGACCATGCCTTTCTTAAATTAAGGTGTTAGGGTGTCCATAATTTTTTTCCTTTCCTTCACTCATTTTGCACGCCAGGCATATATGTGCTTGCTTTGCCACACAAGGTATGACATTTCAACCAGGGATTCGCCGCTTTTCACAAAGATGCTGATGGCCAAGGAGGTTGTGACAACCCACACAGTGACTTCATATCCATCAATGCACCAATCACCCTGTGCCGGATCCTTCTATGCCAGTTAGGTAACAATATCCATCAGCATCCGAGTCGGGTGGGGGGGGTCCCACACCTCATCATTCCAGCCAGTCATCAGAGTTCATACACCATCTTATGAATGCAGTTGCAACATAGATCCAGCCACATACTGGCAAATGTCCAGTCAACTTCCCACACAGGGAAAAGATGCTTCGATAGGTGAGCAAATTAGGCAGCAGTGGAAGGTCACTCCTACGACTCTATTGCAATTTACCATGCTCCTCCCAGACACACCATCCCAGGATGCGGGTGCCACTCTCTAAGTGCTTTGAATTCTTACTTGTCAGTCCAAATCATTGAAGATGTACACGTGCCACATTGCATACACTCTCAGTGACAAATATGTCATTGATGTATGAGGACATGGCCCATTGAATGGTTTTGTCCCTATGAGACCACAGCATTCACAACTGATTACATGATTAGTGGTGCCACGTTGAGCCCAAAACCCTAACGAATTTGCCTATTTATCTTCACTGAAAGAGTCATAATGATTTGTCAACATGGACCTGCAAATAGGCATGGCACAAATCCAGCACAGTGACATCGGATCCTTCCTGTCACCACTCCCTCAATTTTTGCACACAAATATTTGCATTAGCTGTGTGTGCATTAACATATTGATCGAGCTCCTGATAATCCTTGACCAGGTAGACCTTCTGTTTGTTTTTCTGCACAGAGGCCCAAGTTATTCCTCAGGAGTCAGCCGTTATCTATCTAGATTCATACCCCATCAATTTTCCATCTACAAACAGAACCTCAATGACGAGAGGATGACTGTTGCTCACATCCACTTCTTTCCTCTTTCATGAGCAAGAAAGCAGTCTGCTTACAAGCGACCATAAACAGCCCATCTCTAGCAAGGTTAAACTGCTAATTCCATTGATGTTTATGGTAATTGCAGGTAGCACCTCCTTCATATGGGGCTCAGGGAGTAGATTGGTGCTGAAGCCTATTCCCCTGGCTTGTTTCCCTGGCAATTGTGGACTACATGGCCCTCCATGTCACACTTGTAACATTGTATCCAGGCTGTCCACCTTCCAGTGTGTGGTTCTTTTCATTCCTTTGCAAAATGATTGGGACCATTGCAACGATGGCATGTTATGGAGCCACCTGAATCCCCAGAAGAAAGCTCCCTCACCTCATCCTGTGCTGTTCATACCACCATAACTGCCAGACCCTCCTCCATCATTTTGGCTGGAATAGCTTGTGTGAAACTGACCCAAGTAATCGCTTTCACAACTGACAAAGTCTCTCTGTATATGCAGTACCACATTCATGAGCATCTGGTCATGTTTCTCCCGCCTGTAGTGTTTTATGTCTAGCTAATCTCGCCAAAAATTTGCATATGCCCAACCACTCTCGCCAATTCTCCTAGCTCCAAGACCATGTCTTTCTTAAATTAAGGTGTTAGGATGGCCATATTTCTTTTTCTTCACTCATTTCACACATCAGGCATATACGTGCTCACTTTGCCACATTGGGTAAGTCATCTTCTCTACTACAGAAGAAGCTTCCTACAAGTCATCCACATGATACCATAACTTGTCATTGTTGCAATGGTGCTAATCACTTTACAAAGGACTGTATGTTGAAAGGTGTAAACTGTGAATACACTGCAAAAGGTGCAATGAGAAAGAGAGTTCAGCACCAATCTGCTCCCTGACCCAATCTGAATGAGGCACTACCCGTGTATACATCAGTGGGGTCAAGGGTGCAGCCTTGGTGGAGGTAGGTTGCTTATGGGCGCTTGTTAGCAGAATGCTTTGTCACTTCTGGAAGATGAAGGAAGTGGATGTGTTCACTGCTGGTGATGAAACCCTTAGGTACTGTGAGTTCAAACTTGGTGTGAGCAACAGGTACCCTGCTGATGTTGAGGTTCTGGTTGTAAATGGGAAGCTACTGGGGTACAACCTGTTGCTTGGAGCAGATGTCATCAAGAGGCTGGGTGGAGTGTGTGTGACCAGCAGTGGCACTGAGTTTTCCTCAACTTGACCAACCTTTGTGCACAGCCATCAACAAGCCTGACTTCATGCAGAATATGACCTGAACAGGAAGATCTGGGTTGTATCATGTAAGTGATCTCGTAATCAGACACCACCCATGCCAAAGAACCAGATACTGGAGTATCTCATACAACTCAGAGAGGAGTACACTCATGAGCTGCAAACCTAGATAGATAACAGTTGGCTACTTCTGAGCTTGGACCCCATAAGAGCCTAATCTCACTAATGGCTGTGCTGCAAGAAATCAAGCAGAAGGTCTGTTATGGATTATCGGGAACTCAATCAATATGTTGACGCATAAACATCTAATACGGATGTCTGCACACAAAAATTGAGAGAGTGATGACAGGAAGGACCAGAGTCGCTGTACTGGATCAGCATTGGGTCTATCTGCAAATTCATGTGGACAAATGTTTGGGGCCCTTTCAAACAGTTAAAATCTAAGGGTAAAGATATTTGCCATAACTGTTTGGGGTTTGGGCTCAATTGTCAATGCTGTGGCTTCACAACCATCCTTTTACATCGACAACATATTTGTCAACGAGAGTGTCTGCCCAGTAGCCTGCATAAGAGCACACCTGAAACAATTTGGACTGACTAGCAAAAGTTTGAAGCAGCTAAAGAATGGCACCCACATCATGTGTTTGCATATCTGGAAGGAGTAGGATAAGCTTCAATGGAGACATGATAGTGAGCTCCCACCGATGCCCAGCGTACTCACTCATTGGAGTGTCTTTTCCCTGTGTGGGAAATTAACTGGACATCTGCCAGGACCTGCTCCTAGTTCGAATGCTGATGGACATCATCACCAGAAGGCACATGGCGATTGGTGACATAAACTCACCATGTGGGTTGACACCAGCTCCTTGGTTACTGGTGTCTTTGTAGAAAGCAGTGGATCCCTAGTCGAAGATGCATGTTGGCTGCACCTGGTTCACAAAAATAAGATCATTAACTTGGCAGAGCACAAGCAATGTTGGCTTTATGGTGGAAAGTGACTGTGGTTCACCTGAAGACAGACTCAGCATGCAATCAGTGCTGGGTTTCTGATACAATGTTTGGAAAAAACGAGTGTGCACACAATGGCAGTGTCAGAAATATTAATAAGATATCAACTCTACAGTAAGGGAACTGCCTGTGGAACATGGGCTAACAATTGACATGTGGTCCATCAAATCCCACATGAACCAAGCTGATCAACTCATCAGAGTGCCTCAACAATAGTTAGATGCACTTCAGAAAGAAACAGAATCAGTGTGCGCTGTGTCAATAGAAAAGGAATCTGCTCCATCAATGTAGTGGGCATCCCAGCATCCTGGCATGAAGTGCATATTATATTTTGTAAAATAGGTCAGCCGTAAAGTCTCAAAAGCAGCTGTTCGAGCAGTAGTTAGAGACTGTGAGGCATGCCAGTTCATAGACCTGGTGCCAGTGCATTGGGAAGTTGAAAAGATGGATGTGTATGACAATTAGAGCAGAGTGGGAATGGATATAACCCATTATGGAGGCTGTAATTATCAGACACTGATAGACTGAGGCCCTAGTCAATTTTCCATCTGACTATCATTACTATATCAAGACTGCCAGCATCATCCAGCAGTTGGAGTCGTACCATGTGCCAAGCAGCTCATCAACAATAGTGTGGCATTCTGTAGAGTGATATTCACAAGGTTTGCAGAGAAGTGGAGTATCCGACTGAGATTCCGGTGTGCCTATGTGCAGTCAGGGCATGGTATCATAGAGAGATGTCATCATACCATCAAGTGAATTACCGCTAGAACACAATGTTCCATCATGGAGGTGTTATATTCATATAACATGATGCCAAAAATCAATGCAACAGCTGTGACAGCACCAGCTAAAACTATATACAACTACCAGACCCAAATAAAGGGTATTGATATTGCTCCATCTCTTGAACATATAGATCCTGGATCTACAAAGTAGGAGATGCAGCCTGGATAAAGGCTCCACATGGTCGATGCACTACAGAATTTAAAAAGGGAAAGGGATGGGGGTGCTATAGCCCATAATGAGTCATTGTCAATGGAATACCAAGCCACATCAAAGATCTTCACTCATGTCATGGATCTATTTTCTCAGGTACACTGCTGCTTTTCAGAGAAGAGTCAGAAGACAATAATGATGATGCTAGGAATGAGAGAACCTATGGGCACAAACAAAGAGATGGGCTGACCCCATCCAACTTTATGAAAAAGTATGCATCAAAGAAGACCACCATTACACTGAGATCAGGGAGGAGTGCAGAAGGGAAAATGGCTTACCTCTTGGAACAAAACATGCTTGTACATGTCTTGTATGCAAAATATGTGACAGAAACTATGGTCAATCCAAAAGCTGCAATTTAAGAACAACTTGATCTCAGAGCTCAGAGATTTTCCAAGACAAATGTGTGGCTTATGCAAATTTCAGAGCTTCGGCCACTCAATAAAATGGGCATGAGCAAAGAACATCAGATGAGCAGCAGATGCTGACAAGTTGAGTGGTCATGCTTTGTATGAAGTTTCATGTTAGTCTTATCAATAGTGATTGAAAAAAGACAGGGTACAACTGGTATTCCAAACAGCCATACCTTTTTCTTTTGCTACAACCTTAGATAGTTTAGGGTTGCCATTAATTTACACAACTTCCTCTAATTTACACAAATCTGCCAAGATATAATGAGAATGCACCATATTATCTGAATAAGAAACCTACCTTTTTCTGCTAGAGATGTAAAGAGTTGTGAACTATCAAATAACTGATGTACTTAGGTTTTACAAACCAAAACTTGGAACAATCATAAAAGTAACTCAACATTTTGAAAGGCTTGTTTTAGACTTTATGGAATAAGTACATGTTAACAATCATTGATGAATTTTCTCATTTTCTGTTTGCTATTCCTTGCCCAGACATAATAGCCATAATTCAGCTGTAATTCAAGCCATTTTTCCTGCTTTTTGGATTGCCCACACACTTTCACTCTGACTGTAGGACCACTTTTATGTCAGAGCATGTAAAAACAGGAATAAGATATGAAAAAATATAATATTTATATTTCAAGATACTTTTTTTTTACGCTATTTAAGTTTTGTTTCTTTTTTTTTTAGTTTAAATTTAATGTAACATGGCATTATTAATATTGCATGATTTCATGTATAAGAAATTGACAATAGTATCTTCAAAATCTGTCTGTATTTCTGAGATGAGGTATTGTAATTATTTACATTCTTCAGATTGTTGTCTTCATCTTTATTGCCATATTTACAACATTTAAGTTATTGTGCACTCTGACCTTCTTCAGGTGATATATGTTGGAATTTCAAACCAAACCCTTTATTTAGTCTACAGGGGTAGACTATTTTAATTCTACATGTCATGACTACTGGGATCTCTCAGTTTCAGTTAATTCCCTTTAGTGACTCCAAGTTTTTGTTCCCGTTGCTCTGGCCAGGTAGTGAACTCACAACTCAAATCATTTTGGGGATTACTCAACAGACACTTTTATCCACCAGAACATGTTACATTAAATTTAAAATAAAAAATAAAAACAAAAAAAAAAAAAAAATTTTATATTAACATGAATATATAAATTACAACAAAAACTGGAGGAGTAATCAATAAAATGCTTTTGGGCGATACATCTCTTTAATAATAAGCAAATGGGCTGACTGATCTAAAAACACACTGAAAATTACATGAAGCTTGCTTGTAGACTAATAGCAATTATTTAAACAAATACAAATGCTAAATTTTGCTTATTTAAATTAGAAAATTGCCGAAAAGTAATTCTAGTAACATGGCAATTAATAGCAACATAATCTAACAAATCTCTCCATGAGTAATATAGGATCATGCATTCTGAAACTTATTACCACTCACTGCAGATATGTATTCTGTTCTTGTAAAATAAGACAATTACATCCTGGAACATAATGTTGAAACACATACCATGATAGGAGATAAGATTGGGAAAAAATGGTTTCTTTTGGTTTTATGTATGTATGTGCACATTATACAAAAGAGAGAACTGAAAAGCCCAATGCACTTCCAAAGCTCTGAATAAATGACCAAACATCAAAATGTTAATTTTTAATCCTTTGTGTCTTGAGAACTTTTCAGTGCTCCACATATAAGTGTTTTTATACACAGTTATTATAATGAGAGCAAATTATAAATGACGCAGATAGCTAATCTAAACAATTTTAATGCAATGGACTAATGAAAAGAATTCAAAATTTTTCATTGAATAATGAAGAACTGAACAAAAATTCTAAATTAAATTTACATTAATAAAACTTCACTTTTTACATAACTCTTTGAAGTAACATGGATTAAATATCATCCCACCTCTGAAGTGTTGGTTATTTTTAATATCACTTTTTTATCTTCATAGATCTAGGAGGACAGAGGTTCATATTCTATCCCAGCATTTTATTTAGTATCAAGGCTGATCAACAGATGATAGAATAGTTCAAATTGGAAGATAAAAATTGTGCCTCAAAGACTAAACTTAAAATCCTACTCTTTAACCATCAAGCTACACCTACAACAATATTTTAGAACAGAGTTCTAGTAGTAAGAGAGCTTAGGAATCATTCATTATTCCAAAGAAAAAAATTAAGCAGAAAAAAAGAAAATAACAATTTGACAAAGGTTTCAAAATATGCAGAAAAGATTGTTATATCAAATTTGAAATCTTCTTGGATTTGGAAGGTTACAATTAAAAAAAAAAAGGGAGGGATTGAGTCATTTAAGTGAAATATATTTCTCTTGTGGTATTAATACAATGAAAAGAGAGCAGAAAATATTTTGCAAGCAAAAACAAAAATGCAGTAAAATCCATCAAGCAGAAATAAAAGGGAAATAATCTAAATGAATAGAACAATGAGAGTAGCATGATTATCTCAAATTCAAATTAATATTACTCTAGTTTTTATTTTTTTTTATTTCAAGAAAGATGGATTTAGAGAAACATTTCTAAATATTATTCCACTTGATACAGATTTTGAAGATACTATTGTCAATCTCTTATACATGAAATCATGCAATATTAATAATGCCATGTTACATTAAATTTAAACTAAAAAAAAGGAAACAAAACTTAAATAGTGTAAAAAAAAAGTATCTAGAAATGAGTTCATCAAGCAGGATAAAAGATTTGACAAAATAATGTTATTTTCAATATTTTAATTACTACCTGATTGTTTGAGGTTAATTTTATTATCTTGCCTCAATTGTGACAAGTTTTGACATGTTCATCAGTATTAAAAAATGTACTATCTTAAAAAATAATGAATTCATGCTAAAGATTTTCCTTTCTTTATATACACGCCATCTTTCTCATAAAAAAGAAAAGAAAGAGAGCAGGAGAAATGCATAATTATAAAAATAAATAAAATAATGTATTAATCTTGCTAATAAAAATTAGTTTTAGATGTCACTATAAATTTGTAATGCTTCTAGTTTTCATTAATTTAAATACCTTTTTTTTCAGTGTAGTGAATAGTAGTTATTTAAATACAAGATAACTTGAATTAAAAAGAAACTAAAAATATTTTTAGATAAAAGACCTAAAAGTATACAAACTTTAGTCTTAAAACAAAGAGCAAAAACAAAGAAAATAAATATTGCTAGTTTTAGGTTTAAATACTCTATTCTCAAAAATGTTTTATATACCTAAATGTAGGCATAAATCTATAGGAGAATCTAATAAATATTCTCTCATCCACTTTTATAGGGTCTTATCATAAACAACCCAGACAGTTATCAGCTTTTGGCAAGTGTCATATTAGAATCCTTGGGCTGAACTGAAAAACTAATAATTTGACAAAAGTTACAATATGCCACCAAGAATTTACAAAATATAAATACAAATAACTACTGGACAAGGATTGAACTAATCAATGAAAACAAAAAGTACTGAAAGACAATTTAAATTGCTCAAGTTATTAAAAATATCAAAGCAAGAAAAAATGAGTTTGTTAAAAGTTGCCTATGGTTGAAGCTAATTGATCTCTTAATAAAAGTTAATAGTTTTAAAAGTTAATAATTTCCATAACAGTGGCAGCATAAGTTACAAACAAGTTAAACATAATCATTTCTCTCTATTTATCTATTTCATTCCATTCCCAACTTATGTAAAAAAAAAAAAAAATGATTATGAAAACAATTTTACTTTACATTGGGAGATTAACTAGGTTGATTACAAATTAAGACAATCATGGAAATGTTTTATGTAATTTAAAATACAGAAGTCACACATGTGCTCTCACATGCACACATGCATATATATTTATTATACACTGTTACATTAGAACATGTAAATATCCACTACAAAATTGTACATTTTGTTTCAACATTATAATCAAACATTTCTTCAGGTGGCTAACAGTGATGGTACTAAACGATTTTATTCAAAAATGCGATTAATGAAACACTATTTCACTTTCTGTTTTTGGAAAATTTTCCATTAAAGGTAAAAAGGATTTATATAGAGAAAAAGGAAAGAAGCTAAGAAATCAATAAAAAAAGGAAAGAGGAAAGAAAAAGAAAAAGAAAAGAAAGTCAAGAGAAAGCATAGGAAATTAACCCTATTATCAAGAGAAAAGACAAAAAAGAAAGGCAAAGGAAATAGATAAGTATATTCAAAATTACCCAGATTCATAAGAAGAGTAAATTTAAGACAGGAAATAGAAAGATGTTGATACATTTAAACCAATGAAATTCTGTTGAATCAGAGAATTCAAATTTGAATGGAAACGCAGCATGAATGGATACACTGCATCGACATATTGTATTTACAATTCTATGGCATTTGTATATGAAGTCATATATTCAAACAAAATTATCCACAGAATGTAAAAAAGGACACTTTAAGAAGCAATACAATACTTAAAACTAGGTATGTCCAATATTTCGCTAAAAAGTGGTATACCTTGACGAAAAAAGGTCCCCAAATTGATAAAACAATTTTTAACGTTTAAATGTTTATGTTGTTATTAAAGAGGAAAGACTAAAGTATTTTCTGAATATTTTTTCAGATTTTTTAATCCTTCCTATAAATGTTAAAAATTTTATTTAAAAATCTTGTTTTTTTCGAGTCAAAAAAAATTTTGTAAAATCGAACTTAGCGGCCTTTCTGTCTGAGTTTGTAAACAAGATCATAGTTAGTTAAAAAATCATGTAAAATTCAATTACACCTTTTTCTTTTGTTATCTTAGGAAATTTAGAATGATTAAAGTATACTTAATGTAATTTGAAAGAAACATTACTTACTTTTTTTAGCAGAAAATCTTTTAAGAGAGATATTTCCAACCGTAGTGGTTGATTTCATGCGTGTTTGACAAGCGTTAATTGATGTACGTGAATATATTGACAACTTACAGCAGGGGAATTTATCGGACGGTAGCGCAGAAGTGATATAATTCATTCTAATTTTAAGTGAATCTGGTTAGTAGATTTTAAAAAAAAAATTCACTTTCAAATTGTTTATTTTTTACCTTACGTTAAATTTATGTCATAGTTTTATTGCATTTTTAGTTTTTTTTCCATGATTTGCTGCCAACTTTAAAGCAACATAATTTCACCCCACCAAGAATATTGCATATTTCTCAACAAAGAACTGTTCCAGGTGCCTTTTGTAGCCTTCCAGAGAACTGAACTTTTATTTATTAATTTTTTTTTAATAAATTGAATTCCGTAATGACTGCAATAAATAGTAATCCAAAGGTCCAATTAAATAATGTCATAGTTTTATTGCATTTTTTTATTTTACTATTCAGAGCAGATTTTTGGTAAATGAATAACTGTTTCAAAAAAAAAAAAAATTGATGATTTACATCTCCAAGGAGTTCTGCTTTTAACTAATATAAAAATTAAGCAGATTAAAATTTAATTTCTCAAAATTTCATAGAATTAAGTGGGGGTAACAGATATAAAAAAAAAAAATTACCAAGATTTTCTAAAGGAAAATATTTTTAAAATAATTTCATTCATTTGCGAATAAATTCAGAAAATTTAATGAAAATCCAACAATTATTTGATTTTGTAAGAATTTCCAAAACAATGTTTTTTGCCACAAAAAAAGACACTAAATTTCCCATAGTAATCTTTGGACCACTGCTCACACAAAAAAAGATTTTTTTAACCAAAATTTTGGACATGCTAGAAAGTATTAAAAAAAATTAATAAAATAATAAAAAAAATACTTTAGTTTTTCCCCTTAATAATAACAAACATTTTGATGATAAAACTTTGTTTTTTATTAAGTTTGGGGCATTTTCATCATGCTATGCTCTTTTTTTTGTGAAAAAAGAGTGGCGGTACCTAGTTTAAAACATAAGAATGAAAACTCAAAGCATTCTATTACAGATGCTGCATTGAAATAATAGTTAAAAAAATTGAAGTATTTTAATAAGAGAAAAAACTCATTTTCTTTGTATCAAACTAACATTTATTCAATCACAGTCTAACTGAACTATAAAATTGAAAATTTCAGAATTCTTGGTGCTATTATGAGAAAAATAACAATTTGTCCTATCCAGCCAATCAACATGGCAAATAAAGTGAGATCTACAATGTAAATTTACAAGATAAGAAAAGAACATTCCTCAATTAAATTGTTTGCTAAAATCATATTATATTGCAAAATAGGAGACTTATTTGCTTCATGATAACAAATAGTAAATAAATACTATAAGTATACATTTCAACTTGACAATGAAATCTAAATAAATTCAGCCTATTAATAATGTAAAGACACTTCTAATCAATGAAGTTTTTGGGTGGGACTTTTTTTTTTATAAACCTTGCTTCTGAGCCTGATTATATCTGATACAGAGTAATAAAAAAGGCTTAAGAAAAGAACTCCTTTCTGTCTCAAAATTATTTTCAATCAATCAGAAGGGTGGAGACAATTTTGAAAATGACTTAAGCCATCTAGCACAATATGAAGGAGGCTGATGACCAGTTTAATTACTATTCACTTTGGTTCATGCATTAGTTAAGAGATATCATTTTCTGCTATTTTAATCCTACAAGACAGTACATACTTCTGAAACAATTGTTTGGCAACTTTCAATGAAAAGACGCTACTCCTTCTGTTCCATAACATTGATTATGATGAACATATTGATGTGTAAGCTAGGGAATGCTGGGAGCCAAAACAAAACTAGTAGCTGATTTAAGTAAGTCTTGTGTTGCTTCCACTTTCATACAGTCTTATAGTCACCCTAGGAAGAAAAGGAAGAAGAAATTACTTTCTAGTAGAACAAGATCCAATTTGAAAAAAAATTTTATTAAAAAAATAAAGAAAGAAAAATGTTCAAATTAACTGCACCAACAAATCAGAAAAATTGGCAGAAATGACCACAGAGATTTTAACACTTTCAAGAAGCATCAAAACTACAGGAAGAAGATAAGACTCAAGTCAGTACAATGATATATTGCATGGGAAGTGAAGCCGAAAATATATTCTGAGCATTCTCTTTCTCACAACAAGAAGACACAAATGTATACAACTCAGTTTTGGAATTCAATGCCTACTTCATGCCTAAAAGAAACATAATACATGAAAGGGCAAAATTTTATTTTATAGTTCAGTTACCAGGAAAAGCAGTGGAAACCTTTATTTGCAGATTGCATGAATTAGCAGAATCATGCAAGTTTCCAAAGAAAAATGATCAAATCAGAGACAGTCTTGTGATAGGACTACAGAATAAGGACCTATCTGAAAGATTATAGCTTATCCCTGATCTGAAATTCAAGAAAGCTACAGAGATTTCCAGGAGCTGTGAGCAAGTAAAATCTCAAATGGTAGAAATACACAAGAAAAATGTAGATGTACTCAAGACCCAGAGGAAGCCATGAGAAGGAAAAAGCAGGAAAAACAGTAACAGTAACTGCAGTAGATGTAACAAAAAACTTGATTTTCAAAACTGTCCAGTTTACCTAAAGTGAAGGAAGAATTGAATAGACTGGAAAACAAGGGAATTATTAAAAAGGTTACAGAAGCAATTGATTGGTGTGCACCTATAATACCTGTAATAAAAAGAAACGGAAAAATCCGAATATGTGTAGATCTGAAGTAGTTAAATCTAGCAGCAAAAAGGGAACATTACATGTTACCAGATTTAGATGATATTTCACTTAAACTAAATGGAGCTAAATTTTTTCCTAAATTGGATGCTACCGGCTATCTACCCACACTTGCATTACTCATTTTGGAAGATATTGTTTCAAAAGATTACCTTTTGGTATAACATCAGCTCTGGAAATATTTCAAAGAAGTATACATGAAATACTGAAAAATATTCATGGAATTACTGACATTATTCTAATCTACAGCAGAACTATAAAAGAACATGGCAAAAGACTAAAAACTGTTCTTAAAAACATTACAAAAAGCTGAATTCAGACTTAATAAAGAAAAGTGCAAATTCAAAAAAGACATGACTAGAATATTTTGGGCACATAATTGCTGGTGATGGTATTTAACCCAGCCAGGAAAGACTAACAGCCTTTCAGGAGTTACCTGCACCTACAAAATTTAAGTGAACTATGTCATTTAACCAGTATGGTCAAATATATAGGCAAATTCTTACCAAACTTGTTTGAAATAATGCAACCAATGATGGAATTATTAAAAAAGAACACTGTATAGGTGTTGGATTACCCACAAAAGAAATCTTTTAAAAGAGTAAAGGAATTACTCATGCACCAATTCTATTGTACTATGATCTGGCCATACCTACAGTAGTTAGCGTTGATGCTAGCAGTTATGGTTTCTATTTCAAGAAATAGAGAGCAATTTAAAAAATAACAGCATTTACCTCACACACACTAAATAGCACTGAGGGGAAATATGCACAAATTGAGTAAAAGTGTTTGAGCTGTATATCACCATGTGAGAAGTTTTACAGATATGTCGCAGGACTTGAATCCTTTAAACTTTTAATAGACTACAAACCACTTATATCATTAATAAACATATATGATCTGTTCAATAACCTATTATTGGGTTATATCTTGCCATTAAGAAGAACACATTCCAGGGAAAGTACTATTCGTACCATATACATTATCAAGAAGTCCTTTATCTGACACTGATAGTAATGCCAGCAAAAGAGTTGGAGTATACACACATTGCATGGCAAGAACCAGACCAGCATCAGATAGGAAATTAAAATAAAAATAGCAACTAAACAAAATACAGTATTACAGGAAATAATACATCTAACATTAAATGGATGGACACATAAAGAAGGAAGACTAAAAGAAGACATAAGATCATATTTTCCAAGTCAGAATGAATTGTCAGTCCATGACAATTTACTATGGTTTCAGGAGAAAATTGTTATACCTGAAAAACTTAGACCAGATATATTAAGGACACCTCATAATGGTCACTTGGGACTAAACTAATGCTGATAAAGAGTCCAAAATAATCAGTGTAGTGGCTTAGAATATCTTATGCAGTGGAGGAGTATCTAAAAAAAAAAAAATGTATGTTTTGTAACACTGTCCAACAAATAAAAAGGAAAAATTAAAAATAACATCACTTCCATGGCAAAAAATTGGTACAGAAATTTTCATTCACCAAGAACACCAATATATTGTCACAATAGATTATTTTTCAAGATAAATAGAAATAGCAAAGATCAAGCCAATGACAAGCAATTGTGATATAGGAAAGTTAAAAAAATTCTTCGCATGTTGGGAAATTCCTATTGAACTTGTCAGTGATAATGGAAAACAATTCACAAGTTATGCTTTCAAAGATTTTGCAAACAGTTATGAATTTAAACATATATAGTGATTTCTCACTAATTTGCGGTTCTACTATCACGTATTCACGACTTCGCGGATTTTAAAAATATATATATGGAAAATATATCGCAAAGTTTCTGGAAAATTCTAGAAAAATTGCGATATATGAACACCTAAAATTTTTCATTAAATCCATTAAAATATTAATAATAATAGTCTAGGGACAACAGAACAAGCATAAAATAGCAAAAAAACATATACAGGGGTATTTGAACTTGTAACTCACATTGTTGAAAAAACGCAAAGCGTACTATCTTGGTGACGAAGTAAATTGTAAGACGGGCTGTGATTGGTGCAATGGAGAGAGACGACGGATCATAGCTTTCTATTTTGTGATCTGGCCTTTGATTGGTGCTTTGACCGATGCTCAAATCCACAGCATCTTCCCTTGTCTCTGTCTTGCGGCCATTTCGCTTCAAGCTTTCTTGCTGAGCGGTTTACTGTACTACTTTACGCTGTGCTGTGGGTGATTTTTTTTTTGTTTCTTTGCGCTGAACTTTGCGTTTTCATCCCCTGCAATGACTCTCAAGCGTGCTGCTTCTTCCAAGGCTGGTACTGAGCCTAAACACAAACAAAGAATGATGACGATCGCTGAGATGGTGAAACTTCTGGATATGTTGAAGGAAGAGAGAACTTTTGCTGCTGTAGCCCGTCATTTTAGTGTGAATGAATCCATCGTTCGCTACATCAAGAATGACGAAGCTAACATTAGGAAGACGGCTGTCATCACCTTTAATAAGTCAGCAAAGTGTGTGGTTACAGATTGTAATAAAACTGTCATCTGTATGGAAGCTGCTTTGGCCATATGGATAGCCAACTGCCGAAAGAAGAACATATCCTTGGATACGAACATCATCCAAACAAAGGCTAGGAGCCTGTACGAGACTTTCGCCGCTAAGGAACCTGAGGACGACAGTGGCAACCAGGAAGAAGAAGAAAAAGACGACATAGAAGATCTGTAACCAGGGATGTCCTGTGATTCATAACCTAAAAAATGTCCTTTTTCTGCTAGCAAAAGGGTGGTTTGCTAAGTTTCAGAAACGCTTCGGCCTAAAATGCGTTTCCCTACATTGCAAGGCTGCTTCTGCTGACACAAGCGCTGCTGAAATATACATGAATGAAACTTTCAAGAAGATTATCTCCGAAGGTGGATATAAGCTCAAACAAGTTTTTAATAAGGACGAGACGGGCTTATTTTGGAAAAGAATGCCGTCACGATCTTTCCTGTACAAAGAGGAAGCAAAGGTCTCTGGCTTTAAATCATACAAGGATCGTGTGACCCTTGTGATGTGTGGCAATGCTGTGGGATTTTTGTTAAAGCCAGGACTTATTTACAAGTCCAAAAACACAAGGGCTTTAAAAAACAAAAACAAGAATCTGCTACCCATACATTAGATGCACAATCCAAAGGCATGGATAACAAAGATGCTGACCTTTGACTGGTTCCACCAGTGTTTTATCCTGCAAGTCAAGGTGTATCTATTAGAGAAGGGCTTGCCATTCGAAATCCTTCTTATGGATAACGCTGGTTGCCATGCTACCAATCTGTCGCATGAGGTCATTCAGATTGAGTTCCTGCCGCCCAACACTACGTCACTTATTCAGCCAATGGACCAGGGGGTTAACAGGGTGTTCAAGGCCCTATACACGAGGAATGTCCTGACAAATCTGGTTGCTTCTGTGGATGCCGCCCAAGAAGACGAAGACAAAAATTTTAACTTGAAGGCATACTGGTGGCAGTATACAATTGCTACGTGCCTCCAAAATATCCAGAAGACATTGCAAGAAATGAAGCCTGACACCATTAACGCAATGGTTATTTACGACGACAAGGGATTTACACCTGCCGAAATCCAATACTTCGCAGTACAGAAAGCTTTGCAATTGGCTGCAATCACTGGAGGTGACAGCTTTGCAGACATGACCACAGGAGACATCGACGAGTTATTAGACTGCCACTCCCAGCTGCTAACCGACACAGACCTCGAAGACTTGACGATGTTTTTGCAGCCTCACAAAAAGAGCCAGTTCCTGCTGCTACTACTACGGTTGCACCTTCGGAAGAAATGGAAGAGGTGTCCCAGGAAAGGGCACCGCCGTCTGAAGAGATGTAAAATACAATCATTGACTGCACAGTAGAAGTCATCATCTGCTTCATCATCATCATTTCTACTGAGCAGCAAATTCATCACCATCATCATTCAAATTTTACTTCTTTCATGTTGAGTACAGAAACAATCTTTATTTTTTTTTAATCTAAAATTTTTTTGCTTAACAGTTGACCTTGTTATTAATAGAGCACTATAATTGGTGGGATTTTAACAGTACAGGAAGGGTTTTAAAAGTCCAAATACACGTTAAATAAATACTGTAAATATGGCGTCCCTACTTCGTGGAAATTCAATTATCGCAGCCGGTCTCGGAACCAATCTACTGCGATAAACGAGGGATCCCTGTAACATCAAGTCTACATTATCCTCAAGTAAATGAAGAAGTGCTATTAAAATAGATAAGAGAATTTTGAAACAATCAGACATGTGTCTGACTGTTTCAAAATTTTCCAGACACTAATGGTACACCAATTCAAGCCACAAGAGTCAATGTCACAGAATTAATTATGGAAAGAAAAATAAGAACAATGTTACCATTACATACTAAAAAATTACTGCCAAGATGAGCTGATTTCACATGAATTAGGGAGTGATGCAAACTAGAAAAACCCAGAATGGAAAAGAATTTAAACAGATTCCACAGTGGCAGAAATTTACCAAATCTAAAAAGACAAGATAAAGTTTGAATAAAATTAGATAAAGAAAAATATTGAAACACAAAAGGAATGATTAAGCCAGCAGATACTAACAAAAGATCATATATTGTGAAAACTAAAGGTGATTTCTGAAGGAAATATATTTCATTTTCAGTTTTTGAAAATAGACTTTAGAGAATGAAACCGAGTAGTGATCATTACAAAGATTTACAAGTAAATGATGACAAAAGAAAATACTGAAAAAACTAGATGTGGGTGGGCAATAAATGCCCCAAGATATTTGTTTGATTTCACAAAGTGAGTTAGTTATTGCCTTTTGATTGTAAACAAAACAAAAGTTTGCAATAAGCAATAAAAAGAAAGAAACTTTGTGATCTGAAAAGTTAGAAATTAATTAATAAAGAAAATAAGAAATTACTTTGGAGGAGGTTCCATAACATTACTGATGATGAATGTAATGACAATGAAGTGTAAGCATTTCAGGTCCTTCTAAGGAATGCTGAGAGCAAAAACAGAACAAGTGGGATTTTGAAATAAAACAGTTGTTGATTTTAGCATGTCTTGTGTCACATGTAATATTTTTGTTTCTTCCACTTTTAGCGGCCAGTTTCTTAGTTTTATCTTCTACCCTAAGCCCAGTGGAACAGTTTCAATGTTGACTTATCAAACAACTCAATAAATTTCAACAACACTGCATGAACTTTGCTGACACATTACACTGTCTAATAAGGACTTTTAAAACTTCACCTACTTCAGTAAATCCCCACTTTCTTATGAACATTTTTCCCCCCAAGCTTAATTTCTTTAAGTTCTCCAAAACATTTTAAGCAACTCTCTACACGCATTTTCTTTTTCATATAAATTGTTATAAATAAACAATTTTTGTTTTAATTTCACACTAAGAGTCCTTTTTATTGTGTGCTTAAAGTGTTATTATCTTATTTTGTGTATGGGGAAAATCCCCCAAACACTTTTGCTTTTATTATTATTAATTCTTTAAACATTTAGCAGATGAGAGTATTGTAAAGTTCATGCCATTTCAATGTTATGGCTTCTGCTAGTTTCAATTCACTTAGGAATGACTGCAAAACACTAGCCCCTCTCCATTTTATAGGCAGAAGTACACAAATGCATGCTGGAATTTTTTCATAGACAATAAAAAAAGGCTGGTTTTCAGTTTCATCTGACTCAATCCCAGTTGGTCTTGTCTTGAAGTCAGAACACTATGTTCGCTTGTCCGAACTTACTTTTGTGTCAACAACAATTCTTAGTTTGTGAACTTTTTGCCATATTACTGTTACCTTGCCTTATTACTGTTCATTTGCCTTGCATTTATTGTTTGCTCGCTTTATATTATTTTTTCCCTGTTGTTTTCTTTTTATTGTTTATTGCAAACTTTGTCAGTTCTGTATGTTTGTTGAGCAGTTCTGTTATTTATTTTGCATTTGACCATGGCTACTCACTCCACAGCTTCAATAAATGAATTTTAATTATTTACTCTGCACAATTATTATGCAGTAACAGAAACATTTTCAATTCCATCACATTACCATAGTTACAAATATTTAAGTAAATCTGAATTGCTGTGATAATTTGAAATAACACTCCTCTTTTCTATAAGCACTACAATGAAGTGTTGTATAAAATAGTTTCAGATTTGCCTTCTATGTCAATTTTACTGGACCAAGGGAATTGTGTATACCTTAATGTTTACTTTTACTGTTATCATAAGTTGATCCCCTACAGTATCACAAAATACAAATAAAACCTAAACACTGTATTATATATTATTTAGAGCATGTCAAAAATAAATCTTTATAAATATAAATAGGTTATATCAGATAATTCTGATCATATAATGATAAAATATTTACAGGAATTAATAAATAAATTACAAATTTGTAGCATATGTACCAACTGTACCTACTTTTGCAAATATGTGCAATGGATAAAAGCTTATAATATCTTAAAAATAAAGTTACTTTAAATCATTAAAATGGGACATAAAAATCAATATAAACAGAAATGTATGTTTTATATCAGAAGAATAAATAAGAAATAAAGGAATCAGGTCAATGTTTAAATGGATAGAAACAGTTTTAACAAATATTAAAAACATTCATAGTTATGGATCGCCAATGGTTTACAATTCTTTGTAATGATTTAATTTCCATGCAAAAAGAAAAAAGAGAGAACCCCTTACTATGCAATTGGTTTCTTAAATTTAAGAACCAAGATCAAAGCTTCTAGCATTGCTCAATTAATTACAACTTCTGTGATCCTAAGTAATATTTTTTGTATAATTTTTAAGACTATCAAGACTGAATGAACATTGATGACAATGTAACATTTACATTGAGTAATCCTGTTTGCATTTTAAATTTTAGTAAAATTTAATCATGACTCATAAACAATCATGAAAAACACTGCTTCATATTGCCAAAGCATTTCAAGCTTTGATTTTTTTTGATGTCCTTGAAAATGAAAATTACTATCTTTTACAATAGAATATAAATATGAAAAAAAAATTACTAAAATATTGTTGTACATTCATAAATATATAAATAAATGCTAAAAAAATCATTTTCCGACTTATTTTTAATTTTTGAAAAAGCAAACAAAACAAAGAAAAAATTATTCTACAATATATTTGTCACTGTTAAACTTTCTACAATTCTCTATGATTCAACTTAAATTTTAACCCATTAACTACAACAAAATTCCTGTCATCCAGTTGGGATCTTAAATTCTGATGATGGAAATTCTGGTCATTGACAGGATTTTAAAAAGGGAAAATACAAGCTTAAATAAAAATAATTAGAAGTTAACATCTAAAATTCTGTTAAATTTAAATTTTGTACCTGGGCAACAAATAAACACTGACTTCATGGTTTCTGCATATGCATTAGTTTATGCTCAAAGAATAAAAAATATATATAACATTAGTCCCTTTTACTTACAAGGAACATTCTCAACAATTCTATTCAAAATCTAAAAGGATACATCTTATTAAAATGAACAAGAAAGCAAAACACATACCAGCAAATGTTGTACTTATGAATAGCATTTACATTTCTTTTCTTTTTTTACATTAGCTAAATTAAGTTAATGGTTTATTGATAAAACTGGAAGGAGAAATATTGAGAATTTAAGAAATATTAGAATTTAAGATCTCAACTGGATGACAGGAATTTTGTTGTACTTAATGGGTTAAAATTTTATTAGTTTGGAGTCAAATCAATAATCAATTAAAAAAACTTAGCAAATTACTGATCAAGGTTGCAACCCAAGAATCATAAACCTTAAGTGATTTATAATTATCTTTAGCTAGAGTAGTGCTAGCACTGTCAGATGAAGTCAAAAAGAAGAGAAAAACAAAGGAGATAAGCTAAACATTTTATTCTAAGTCATTAATATTTGAAATTCTATCCAAAATCATTTTTTAGGGAATTTTCTGCATTGGTTTCTGTATCTTGACACAAGATAATATTTTATTACTATCATCAGGATGATTACAGCACTGGTTGAACTGTAATCATTTCAGTTAATTTGTGATTTCACAGAGATGAATTGGCACAGGCAAGTGTTAAATGATTGGCGAGTGCAGTATCTAATCTCCTATTAGTAGTATTTAGCAGTACTAACTATACACATTTCTCTGTGATTAAGAAAATAAAATAACCAGTTTTAATTTTACAATATGCTGTATTTTATTTTTGCATTAAAAAGTAAATAAATCACGTGACTATATCTGTACTAACCCTTACTTTTACACACTGATCATCATTATAATACACATTTTTCTTTAGACTCTCTGTCTGTTCCTCTTCTATTTCATTTTACTGTTTTCTTTTAATATCAAATATTTTACCTTCAAATAATTTTAAAGCTTTTTAGGTCAGATTTATCCAAATTCAGCACTAAATAAAACCAAAAACGAAAATGAGATTAATGTAAAAATATCTTTATTGTGCATCAAAACATTTTTACAAACATGATCACATGCACACACAAGTCTCATGTACAAATTATCCTTTGGTCTATAATAAGTTAGATTGTAACAAAGTGACAAAGACATGTTAAACAAGATGTATAAAATAACCTTAAATACTAACACCAAACGTTTTGTGTATTTAAAAAAAAATTCTAAAAAATGTCATCCCAGTTTGAAGTGAAATGGAGCTACGATGCCAAAGGATACAACAACCAACTACACAAATTAAAAATAAGATTTAGCATAGAAATTGCATGTATATATCAGGCTCCAATCAATATAAATACACAAACATAAGTTTGTTTAATAATAACTATAAAAATAAACAGTTATCATAGAGAAGATTTGCTACCAAACCTTTCCTGGGTAGAATCCTCTTCACTGATGATGTGGGTTCTCTATAATCATATGCAATGAAAACAACAATTGTTAGAACCTACAGGAAAAAGGAGAATCCATCCCCAAACCAAGACTATAAGTGAAAAAATCATGTTCTGTGTTTGGTTGGATATGAAGAGTGTCATCTATGATGAAGTGCCAAACCAAAATGAAATATAAGTTTATTGTGAAGTGGTTAACACTAATATTGAGTGTTTCTTTGCATTGAAACCTATTATATTCTTGGAGGATCAAAAATTTACCAAATAGAGAAGATTATGTTATCAATAATGTGAAGAAATATTATTTTGATTCAATATATCAAGACCAAAAAAGCATTTGCTTTTTTCCATTTTCAAATGTGACAGGATTTTCTTTCCAATCTAATATCTACAGTAATTTGAGCTGAATTTCTGAAAATGGAATTGTTCAAATTAAAGACTGGCATGAGACCTTTGATAAACTAAAAAGAAATATTATAATCTTTTCCTTTGAAACTGAAAAAAATGAAAAAAAGACTTTTGTCTATGTGTATACATGTGTGTGCAAAACAAAGGTTATTGAGTTATTGAAAAATGAAAATATTCCCATATAATCTTACAAGCAATAAAAATAAATTTCTTAAATCAAAGTTACCTATATTTTTACAAATACAGAAATCGAATAGCCTGATATTCATTACTTATAACATTTTGTATTTGAAAACAAATTTGATATGTGCATATAAAATGGAAACAAGAAAAAAAACACAAAGTTAAAAAGCTTGTAATGTCCATTATAATCAAGAACTGTACAAAAATTTACAAGTCATGTATTTTCATAAAATCACAACTGCATTAACTTGTTGATGTCAAATTTTTGTAAAGCTATTTTATGTATCTCGTGTTTTCAATATAAGAGTGAAATAAATAAGGAAGACAAACTCTGTAGGCAAGTAAGGAAATTGAAGGTTTACTACACAAAGGTACACTTAGCAATTGATCTAATGCTTAACTCCACTTATTTACATAAACGGACAATTCCATTCATTTATATCCTATATGGACAGTTTTTAAGACAAGCATTTTGTACTTGCATTTAATATAAACAGACTAGCAAAATATATTTTTCAATTATGTATTTAATTCAAGACAACATTTCTTAGCTCCATTTATAAATAAAGTTTTTGGTAATTAAAAGATTTTTAATTTTAAAAACTGAAATATCTGTAGGAATATAAAAGGTTTTATATTGTATCGTATTTGTATTATCTCCCTTTGGTTGAGATAAGATGTGTGGGTCACATGACAGTTGCTTAGTGATGTGACTTCATACAGTAACAAAAGTGGTCAGACATTCTTTTGGTTTATAGTAGTCAAATGTAACTGAGGCTAAATCTACCTCCCTAAGCAGCTTACAAGTCCATGGTCACACTCATAAATAATAGACTATTCCATTTTAATCACAAGGAAAAACAGTAAAGATATATTAGAGATGCTATTCTGTTTCCGTGAGAAAAAGAAAGAGTGAAAAAATCAAAGAAATATATAGGTGGTGATAACACTCTCATGTATTTGATGTCTACATCAGTGAAATTGAAAGATTTGTCAATTTCATATCTTTTCAGAAGTACTACTAGTTAATATAATAACGGTACTAAAGTAATACTGTTGATTCCTTACATGGATATTACATTGCTAGGATTATGACTTACAATTTTAATACTGAATTTACTAAAACAATAAAATTGTAATTTTTGCACTAAAAGTTTTTTTAGAGTGATAAAATGAATGACAGTAAATCACAGTTTTCTAGAGGAAATCATTATAAATTTCTAATAACACAAATTGGTCATATATGAAATTTAGTGCCCAAAACCTGTCTTCATTTCTTCATAATAATTTTTTCTCACTTGAATTCACAGAATTTTTGTTCCGATAGTATTATAATGTTTGGATTAATAAAATTCTCCAGGTTGCAGTTTCAGCTAGTTTTCTTGTATTCATGAGTATCTTTGTTTTCACATTTTAAATGTTTCAAACTTGTGGCATTTTCTAGCCAGGAATTAATTTAGTTTCATTTGAGAAGAGAGATAGCTGAACTGTTTAAAGTTCTGAAATGTTAAGACTTTAAACTTTTGAATTGGGATTATCAAGATTCCAAAAGAAATGTACAAAATTAAGATTCCATCTTAATCTGAGATATTTTATTCATGTATTTTTAGCAAGAACCTTCTGATCTCTATGAGATTTCTCACACACTTTTTATTACTCCATGAAACTCTATAAAGTTTCTCTTTTCATAGAGCAATTTAGGCTTGTATTTAATACTGTACCAGACTTCAAGATAAAATTTCTTTGAAAGAGGAAAATCCAGGTTAAACATAATTTTCAAAGATCAAACAATAATATCAATCAGAACAAGCTATTAAAAAACTAACCTAAATATGTAACATCTCTAACACCTGTTCCTTTACACATAGCAGTTTTATAAAGAAGAAAATATGTGGCTTTCTTACTTGCTGAAATGGCTTCACTTTTGTTGTCATGATGAATTCAAATTTACACAGTTCACAAGATTTTGTATCTGCGCTTTTAATCCATTTTTGAAGGCAGGCTTGATGCACCCACTGCAAGCTGCCTGAGCAGACACAGGGTGATATGAGGGGGGCATCAGTGTCTCCCTCACAGTGACAGATACGACAAATATCCATGGAGCTTGAAAGAGTTGAAACATGTGAATCACAGCGTTCTGGAGGGAAGATTGGTGGTGAGCTAACATGTTGTACAGTGTCCTGCAGGAAAAAATAAATAATTACAATATATTTTATATGGACCAATATTAAACAAGTAGGTAAAAATAAAGTTAGACAAATTATTGGGTCTATATACAAACCTTTTATTGAAATTGTTATATTACATATTGTTGAATTGATAAAAAAATTTTATTGGTCATTTTTTAATCAATTTACATTAAGTTGATAACAATAAACAATCTATATATTTTTATACATATTCTATAATGAAAACTCATTTATATTTAAGTTGCACAAAAAACATCATTTTGGTAAGAGATTTACTTCAACAATTTGCAGATATGTATTTTTAAATAATAAGTTTATTTGCAGAATATATTTCTAAAAAATAATCCCATATTAAATCCTCATCAATTAAAAGATAAGCAAAAACTTAATGTTAGTGTTAAACCAATTTTGATACTGATACAGAGAAAAGAAATCCAAAAATTCTATTAATTAAAATTAAGCAAAGAGACTGAACCTATGCTTGTACAATGACAAGCCAAAAACATTTACACAAAATACATTAATTGTTTTTTAATTTTTTATATAGAGTATTTCCTTCTTCTCTCTTAAAAATACATTTCATATTGGTATATTTTCCTACTCAGCAAATGAAATGTATGTTCTAATAATGAAACTAGTAAAATATCATACAAATGTCCTTAGAAAAGCCTGTACAAAATTTTTTTTCAAATAGAATGATTACATCTAAGGGAATAAAAAAACCTAGAAAAAATTGCCTGAACTGAAAATAGTTGATATATCAAATGACAGCAGATGCTATACATTCATGAAAGAAAAATAAATTTGGAACAATATAAAAGAATAAAGATAGTGAAAATCTGTTTTGTTATTTTTTCCAAAAATAAAACAAAAGGTGATGAAAAAAAATCAGATGTGATTTGATATCAGATCAACAAGCAAATATTAAAATGTCTAATGTGTTGCCTGTTTAAAATAAGTTTACTACTCTGAACATATCAACTTCCTTAAGTTATAGTTCTTATACATTAAACCAATATCTAAATAGTCAGTTGAGGAGAATGTTGTACGTGCTAGTCTTGCAAGCAAGAGACTGAATACAGTACTTGCTGAGTGCTCTAGATAAGCAAAAGGTGACAAAAGTCTAACAAAAGAATTTTATAAATTCTTCAAATGTTCAAATAAAGTTAGAAAAGAACATACTATGGCTACTTTTAAAAAAATCACATTTTCTCTACTTTCTGATAAAGAGGAAAGCAAAACTGATTTCTACCATTTATTAACTAGAAAACAACATTGCAATTATTTAAAAATTTAAATTAAATTTGAAGTGTAATATCTACATAATAAAACTTCCTATAATATCAAGGCCTCAATTTTTTCTTTTTTTTTTTATCCATATCCCCCATGCACTAAAGCATAAGGGATTACAGTCTGTGGAAGAATTAGGAACAGAAACATTAATGAGTGGAAAGAGAAAAGAGTAATCAGGAGGATAGTAGATAACAATTGATATTGCATTTAAATTTTTGCAGGAGAGCAAGGAACCAGAAGGGAGTTCCACAAGCAAAATGTGTGAAAAAAGAAAATGTTAACATAGAAGTTATGGCTACATCTATCCAGCTCAACTGCAAAATGATGAGATCTTGCTGCCAATCTTGTACTGCACTTAAATGCATACAGTCTAGGTACCAGAGTGAAGAACTCATTTGAACAATTACCATGAAAGTATTTATAAAAAATGCACAGAGAAGCAACCTTATGGTGGTGGGAAAATGAGTGAAGCTGAGCTGCCAGATCAGAACCAATAATATTGTTGAGTCTTCTTTGGATCTTATCAAGGAGATCAGGGTAAATAGCAGGGGCACCTGACCATATGTGGCAGCAATATTCAAAGCAAGGGCAAATGGCAAACTTATAAATGCATAAGATTGATTCTGGAGAGAAAAATTGTCTCGCACAACATAGTGAACCAACTTTCTTAGACTGCTAGCCCGAGAAGGTGCAACAAGTCACTTTCCTGGAGGTTAGCATCAGCCATGCTAATTGAAGGCAGAGAGGAGTCTCTCAAATGGTTAATGGAGAGAAGTTTAGTTTTGGAGGTGTTAAAATGAACAAATCATCTTTTGCTCCAGTTAACAACAGACTTGAGGTCATTTTGGACATCATCTGCCATTTTGACCTTGTCAGACAGATCAGTCTTACTATTGAGGCAGGAGTAAATGGTTGTGCTATCAGTGTAGATGCCAAGTGGAGAGCAGATGTCATTGAGGAGGTCATTAATGAAAATTAAAAACAGTGTAGGACAAGGATGGAGCTCTGGGGGACAACTGCATTAATACAAAAGGATCTAGACAAGTGGCTGTTCAGAATAACTTTCATTTTACGATTTGATAAGAAAGACTGGTTCATTTCAAAAATGTGTCTGGAGACATGGTAACTTTTCAGCTTGTGGAGAAGACCTGTATGCCAGACCCTGTCAAAGGAGATTTCAAGATGTCCAATGCTACAGCTTCAGCATTTTTATCTAGAACATGATAGACTCTCTTTGCAATTATCATCAGTACATCAGCAGTTGACCTGGAGAAACAAATGTCATATTGCTTGTCTTAGAAAAGGCCCTGCAATGAGAGATGATGAACCAATTCGGCATTAGGAGTTTCCCCAAAAGAGGTATAAGGTTAATAAGCCAACCAGAGTTCTTAAGAATGGCAACAATAGATAATGATTTTCAGCAGGCAGGAAAGCAGGATGCAGCAAGACATTTATTATACAGAGAGAACAGGAGCCAGTTCAGGAACACACTTCTTAATGACTATTACAGGGATACCATCAGGTCCACATGCTTTGTGGGGATCTAGGTTAGAGATGATAGCAGAAACCATGAAAGGGGTTATATGCCTATCACTCCACAGATTCTCAGTTCTAAGTGGGAAGCAGGGATACTCCAGATGAGTCAAGAGTAGAGTTTGAGAATTTATGGGCAAAGCATTCAGCTTTATCAGCAGAGGATGATAACACCTCAAATTGATTGAAATGGGGAGGAATAGAGACCTTACATTTATTTAATACCATATTACAGAACTGCCAGTAATCACAAGAGTCAAAGTTTTTAGAAGCTATGTAATGCCTCATTCTCTCAGCAAACAGGGACTTAGCTCCTTTGAGGACTCGCTTATATCTAGTACAAGTAGCAATGAATTGGTGCCTGTTGTGACAAGAGCTATCACATTAGTATAGCCAAAAATAGTGGTTTCTCTGTGTTATAGCATCTGAGCATGCTGGTGTGAACCATGGAGAGGATTGAGGTTTCACATGGTATTTCCAAGAAGAGATGAAAGCATCTATGCTGGCTTTGACCCACAAAGATACCTCAGAGGTGCAATTTTCAATTGGGAGATTAAAGATGTCAGTCCAAGCAGCATCATGAAGAAAATCACAGAGTAAGTTCCAATCAGAATGCTGGTTATGGAAAGAGGTCTTATATATAGGGGGTTCCTGTTTAATAAACAATTGGAATAAAATATCAATAGCTACCACAGAGTGGTCCAAATTACCAAGAGGGTAATGTTGTGAAGCTTGGCAAGAGCAAGGAGAGGAGGTAAGGAATAAATCAAGTAGAGAAGCCTGAAACGAGAAGAGAAGCCCACGATTTGAGTAACGGTCAGTTTTCAATTTTTAAAATTTTTAGTTTTCTTGTATAGTAAACTTCAGAGCTGATCACTCCTCAAAATGACAGCCCACATTACCAAAGCAGACACCTAAAATCTGGACAGTATTGGTTAACCCAGGATGTATAGTATACCTAGATATAGAACCTATTATGAATCTAACAATATAATAGAAAAGTTTTTCTTTTTTCTTTTCTAAAAAAAAGAAAAAGAAACAAAAAAGGTCTGATCAGATTAAATTAGTTGCTGCACTAACATTTACTCAGACTTGACTTTAGAAAAATGCTTCACTTTTATTAGATATATCTTTAAATTTTTCCATGAATATTTTTTCAATTTGTGTTTTGAGAATTTTACAAGCTTTCTTTTGCACCAATTTACAAATACATAAAAACATTAACAAATTTACCAAAGGTGGTTTTGCCAATCTGTTAAAAAAATTACAAATGTTATTGCATTCATGTGAAATTATAAAAATGTTTTTCCATTTGAACATTAAACATGTTCAAATAGAAAAATATTTTTCCAATTTGATGCTTAACTAGATGATATTCTTTCTTTGTTTATTTCAATAAATAAACACCATTCTTCACATATATAGTATGGATACAAATGCTATTATTTAATTTTAGCAATTAGTAAAGAGATACTTACTGATAACTGCCTCATTTACATTAAGAACTCTATTAGAAATATCAGCACACTCCAAAAATTTTTAGTATTTCATGAGCATGAAAATTGTCAGAATTCTGTTAGTCCACCCAAAAGTAAAAATTGTAATTGTACAATGAAAGTAAGGAAAACTGCTTTGTGTTCATGTCAAGTTGACCTACTAGAAAGCTGTCTTCATGAGATAAATAAATCACTGGTAAAAAGTAGCAAATATTGCAGCTTATATCAAAATCATGGAATTTTCACATGTGTTATTATAAAGCAAAGACAGATAAACATTCAATAGAAAAAGCAGTAGTCAATCAAGATGAACAAATTCTTGGAGTCAGAGAAAAATTTATTTTTTCAGAAGAGTTCATAATAGTTAAATTTTTGAATACTAGACATAAATCTGAAGATTGCTAAAATAAAAACTGTTTCAACTACCTGCAGCTAACTATAAAAAATAGCATGGATGTTCAGAAAAACCTATAAAAAATTGCTTCATTGCATCCAGCAATTCCATTTGATTGAGGGTGGTAAAGAGGTGTTTTATATGGGACACAGCCAACCTTCCTTAACCATGAGCATAGACTTTCATCACAGAATTTGAGAATTATCAGTTACTTTTTTTATTATGTTTTTGCTACTCTATTTCTAGCAAATATTATGGGTAATATTTGTTTTACAGTAATAGATTTTTTTTATCTTGAACTTGGAAACTTCAGGCCAAGCAGAAAAAGTGTCAACCAGTATTAGACATAAACCTACCCTGTTTTTGTTTCAAAAGTGCCTTGAAAGGACCCTAATATTTTTATACATGTTCCATCAAACTGTCTTAATCTTACTAAGCTTTTCTTTAAATTTGACAATTGTTCCAAAAAATTCTTTGGAATAAGGGTCATTTTGCTTCCAGTGTCAAATTGTATTTTTAAGTTTTTTAGTCTTTTGTCTATTAGCTAAACCAATCCTATTACATAAATGTTAGAGACATGTAATTGCTAAAGTAAACTTGGTACGTCTTTTGTTTTGTTTTTGTTCATGGTTGTTACCAAGTTAGCTTGGCCTTCTCCTGGTTATGTTTTTGGATTTCCTCTGATGTTATTTCAGATTTACCTTTTTAAATTAAATATGCAGAATTTCTCTAAGATAGAATGATTTTAAGATATTTTTAAAACACAGGATTTAATAATTAGCACTTGCACTGAAATGTTACACTAAGAATTGTGATGAGACTCTCAAAGATGTTTACAGAAATATTTCAGAAACATTCTACAAAAATATATTATTTAGAAACCCACAAAAATGTAATTAACCCATTATATCTGAGGCATAAATTAAATTAAAGAATTCAATTTTAAAGCAAGGACAAAATAAGTGTGAACTTATTCAGTTTTCATTTGGATTTTAATATTACTACATTTTAATGGCAAATTATATAATTTGAATTTTCTGGTTGGAAAATTTTCTATTTCAAAATACATAACAGTTACTTCCTTTGCTCAGTTTTGTCAGGGACAAGACTAAATAAGAGGAAATGGGGTAGAATTTTTATCTTGTACTAATCTTCTAGGTAGAGAAAGCTTATCTGATTTGGAAAAAATATCAATATTTGAAATTCACTGTTCAAACATTATCAGTTATCTCATCCAAAATGCAGGGCCAAAATCTTATATATAGATGCAGGTTATTCTTCATTATGATCAATTTACAAGCAAATGGTTATTATTAGTTCTCGTTTTAAAAACAAGGTACTGAATTTGTTTTAAAGTCTAGAAACTCTATATTCATTGACTGCTCAGTGTAACATGGTTAGAATTCACGTGACCTTAAAGAACCTTGCTACAAAAATAAAACAATTTATCTTAAAAGGTAATGTCATCCAATATCAATAATGCTACCATCAGGAAATCAAGAAAATAAATGACTTATAAAAATAGATTATTCTTAAAAATAATTAACTTAAACATTTAAATTAGAAATAAGAAAAATTTAAATAGTAATAACCATACAACTCTTACAAAAAGCCACTTTAATCAGAAGTGGAGGAAACTGAAGCAGACTTCTTGAAAGAATCTGTAATTGTTAAGACATCTTTGGTGACATTCTAGAGAGCAACAATATTATATCAGTAATACCCATTTTATCAATCTTGGAATAAAATTTACCAACTCTTTATATTTAACCTCAGATTTAAATGTAGATATGACTCTTTATTCCTCATATCAATTCAACTTGCAAATATTATAGGTACTGTAAAAAAATAAAAATTAATTTATTTGGAATTTTAAATTTTGATGGAAGCAGCTAGATTAGTGGAAAAAACAACTAGAAAAACTATAAGCTAGCCAGAACATCAAACCATTTAATTCTTCTCTAAGTGAAATGATCAGGTATAAATTTCATTAGACTAAACAAATATTAAACCAATAGATCAAAGAATAAGGTAAATCAGGGTTTTTATAATCAATGGTAAAACATTAAAGAGCTTCTTATTCTGATTAAAAGTCATCATTCTTGGCAATAATAACATCTAATTACTAAGCATGTGACAGTGTTTCCAGCACACTTATTTGAAAGCCAAAGACAATTGTAAAATGTTTTTTTTTTGCTGAAAACTTTTACACACACCTCATAGTTTCAAAAATGAAACTGCTTCAAAGAAAACAAAAAACACTGAAGAATAAATGAGTAAATAAACAATTGTTCAAGCAAATAAGTTAATTTTATTAGTAGGTTGAAGCATATGTTTATTAACAAAATGCACTTTCATTGTTGAAAATGGGGACACTTAAGAAAATAATGTTCTTTTGTAGGATCTATAAAGAAAAATGATATCGTCAATTGAAGCACCAAACAAACATTAACTTTGAATTCTTTTTCCAGACTTAGGTAATCTATCCATTAACTTATCAAACTGATAACTTCTTGAATTATAATCACTGATTTGGACTATATAATTTTTTAAATTTTGGTGAAAATGAAAATCTAAATTTGAAAATTAAATTTTTAAACTTAATCATTTTGTATTTCATCTTGCCAATTCTCAATTCATTTCTTGAAACCAATAATTTTATGCTTTATAATAGAATTAAAATGTACAAGGCAAAAAGAAATGCTCAGATTGAATTCTGTTTTACTTCACAAAGGAATTCTTGAAGAACCTTACAGGACACAATATTTTGTTGGTTTGAATTGAAAATTTTAGACTCACATGGATAGAAGAGCATTATTGAGTTTTGAATTCTGAACTCATAATTCTAAACCTGATGCTCTAGCAAGAGATTTATTACTGGTTTCAGAATAACCAATAAAATGAGACATTTGACTAAGTCAGAAGATAATAATAAATAAAATTAAATAGTCACTTATCTTGTCTCTAAGTCAGAAGTTATATAGTTAGAAATAAACACAAACTATAAATAATATACAAAAGCTTTAGATGAGTTGATTCACAACTGACAGATCTATCAATATCATTAAATATGGTTTGAAAATAGTACCTCCTTTTTGTTTCAAGTTTTTCTTCTTTACTAAGACTACAATTAGCAAGTTTTATTTTGTCTTTACAAGAAAAAATCAGGATATGGCATTTAGCTGTGGACTAAGTGAACAAGCTCTTCATTTTCTGTACAGATTCCAGAGGCATGTGTGAATGGTAGTAAAAGCCATAAAGAATTAATCTGGTGAGAAAAAGAGAGATGAGGTTGAGAGATATAGAGGGAGAAAACAACAAAAAATAGTCTGATAATAAACAAAAAATTAACAACACCAACAAAAGAAAAAAAAGGGGAGTAAAGTCAAAACATACCAAGATAGTAAAAGAGAGAAAGAGAACTAATTTACCTTCCTAGTCCATAGGAACTTCAGTGTTATATGGTGCTCCAGAGACATCTTAAGGCAAAAGCTACAAGAGCGAGGAAAACATCAATGACAGATTTTCATTGTGAGCAACAATGAACAAAATCACAGAGGTGGATAAACTTTTCCTCTGTGTATGCTGATGGATGTATGTACCTGTCAAAATCAATGAAAGAATGATGGAGAGGTGATAAACAGGCAAGAGCAAGGAAGGCTATAGAAACCAGTTGACAAAGCACAGATGGCAATATCCTATGTTTGGCTGACAGTGAAAAAGAGAAATGCCTTCAAGTAAATAGAAACTACAAGAGAAGCTGAGGATGAAGGCAACTAAACTGACATGAAAAAGACTACAAGCAAGGTCCAGTGAGTAGAACATTTTATTTCTACTTTAGGGTAGGAGAGACAAAATAAAACAAGAAAGAGAGAGGTGGCAAAAGAAGAAAAAACAGAAAGATCAAGGAAAAAGTGGGTTAAAGAAAAGCAGAAACTAAGGGATAGTAAAGTTAAGCTAATAAAATCCTTTCCTTATTCTAATTCTTTCACAATAGCTTAAATCTATCAAAAAAGATCAGTTTACAATCACTATCTTGAGGCAAAGAAGGAAACAACAGGATAATTTGTATATACTTTAATAAGAAACATGATTAGTTCTAGTTGTGTGAAAATGACAAGCAAAGCAGCAATTTTTTTGTTTGGCCAGAGAACAGATTTTTTTATTATTGAATTAAAATCATCTCTACAAAGCATAGAAACATAATTAGAAGCCTTACAAAAACAAAATAACCATTCATTTTTATAATTATTTATTAGGTGCAGAAAATAGCACATTGACATATAATTGGTCTCAACCTTCTGTGATTTATTATTTAACTTAAATAAATGCATTTGTAATCAACAATCTTGTGTTAAAGATATTTTTGTTTTAGCTGATAATGAAAGAGACAGGCAATCAAAAGAAAATAGTGATCATTACCTTTGAAAATGTTAAACTTCTTTTAAATATGATCAAAGTTAATTTAAAATTTATTTTGTAGTAATTATTGCATATATATAATACCAAATACAATTTAACCTTATACAAGAGAACAACATTCAGGGATATCATACATTTTACTATTGTAATAGAACTGATTGTTATAAATATATACAGGCTGATAGACAGTTATAGGCAATCAAATCATCTGAGATTTGATGAGTTTCAGATCTTGTCAGAGATCAACATTGCAGTAAAGAAATTAATTTTTTACAGCTTTTGATTCTGCAGTGTGTTAATAAATATTAACACTTACACAATTCAACCATCTCCAGTATATAACTTCAATTGCCTAACTCATAGTAAAAATACAGCCTATAATAGAGTAATACAAGTGCCACTGAAGACAATTTTTTTCTTCACACAAATATTTTTTATACTATTTATGTACAGCATGGCAGATCCTAGCTGTGAAGGACTAAACTGGCAAAACTAAGGAATGTAACTTATCTGAACATTTGCCATGGAAATAGTGATAAAGTAATGAAAAGCTAACAACATTTCATCCGTGGGAAAAGGGTTGCAGGGTGGGAAATATTTCTATGAAAGCATTCTAAATATTTCAAAAGCACAAAACTAAACTTTATTTAAATAGACATTTAAAATAATGGAAATTTTTGCTTGCATGCTGTATTGACTTGGAAAGTAGCCTTTCAAAATGCATTCATTAATAAGTGACACATTTTAAATGTAGTTTCATAGGAAGCCAAATGTTAAATGATCCCCCTGAATAACTGAATTTAAACAGCTGAGCAATAAAAATAAAAATTTTGATTTTATTGATAGGATAATTTTAAATATGTTACTTTGGAAATAGGACAAACATGTACATTTCATTCTTCAGTTTTCAAGAATTTAAAAGCAAAAAAGGTAGATTGATAGGTATTTCATGATAATATAACTCAATTTTGTTATGTGTAAATTTGTGAAGAGTCCTCAACATATCTAACATTAATCAGATACTGAAATCTTTAGATCATTTTGGCTGTTCTATTCTGATAGGATACACTTGAAGAGGGCTAAAAAATGGATCATGAAATATAGTTAAAGTAAATGCAATTATTTTAACTAATGGAATATATAAAGAAAAATTATGAAATCATTGTTGAAGAAAATGTTATAGAATTGTCAAAAAAACAGTTTGCACTTGTTGCTCCTCATCAGGTTTTTTATAGCCCAAATTCATTATAACATGGACTTTATTAATTAAAAATAATATTCTCCATCATAACTGGTTCCAACTTTATCAAATAGTGATTGATATATCAGCTGTGTAGAACAGAACATTGTTAGGGATCATTTTCTTTATAAAATTTCATAAATTTTAAATCAGATTAAGATGTGGATTCTTTGCTAGCCATATCATTCAGTTGCTATATGTTTCCTGAAGAAAATCTTTAACATTCTTTGACCAAATGCAATATCATTCTGAAAAATGACTTTGACCCGGAAAGGGATATATTTGTTCGAGGTAGCTAAGTGGTTTTGGCTACTGTAACCGAGTAGAACAATCTAGCAGGTAACTGTAATCGACTGGTACTCGTCGTAGTCATAGTCAATAGGTGTAGGCAATAGGCATAGACCAATAGGATAGCCAATGGCGTAGTCCAATGGGCGTCCTTGTACCTCTACATCAGCCTGTATATATGGCTGACACCAGCCAATCATATTCCCGTGAGGGGGAACACAGGTGTATGCATATTCATTACATCACCTCCCGCTGAGCTAAATTTTCCAGTGAAATTTTAGCTTCAATATTTTCTCTTTTTAAGTCTTTTTTGCCTCAATCCTTCCCTTCAGTGGTGGCATTTGACACACTGGTACCTCTGACCTTAAGGTCGGGGATATCTCCATTGGCGAATGTTGACTTACTGGAACGAGAATTTCAAATGCATCATACAAGACTTCCATTGGAATCTCTTCGATATTTTATGTGACCTCTGTAGTGTGTCTGGGTCTCAATTGATTCCAATGTCTTTTGCACCGAAACTTTTCCCCTTTTATGTCATATATGACCTGTCCAATTCTTTTGGTTATCAATCCTTCTTCCCAATACGTTTTTCCAGCCCTAAACTTCTGGAAAAAAACTTTGTCACCTGGCTTATACGCTTTAGTCATCTGTTTTTCTTTTTTAGCAGTTTTCTTTGCGAGACTAGGCAACAGCCTGTCAAACACAGAGTGTATTTTTCTCGCAAACATTAACTCTACTGGTGATAACCCTGACGTCGTATTCGGGTTTGCCATGATTCTATATATTGCCAAAAATTTTTGAATACTTCTTTCATTTGTGTCCACACCTTGACTTTTTTTCTACGCTCATTTAAAGGTGTCCACAAATTTTTCTGCCTGTCCATTCAATCTTGGATGATATACTGGCATTGTCACATGATCGATGGACAATGATGTACAGAATTCCTTGAATTCTCTTCCCGTAAACTGCGTTCCGTTGTCGCTGACTAAAGTTTTAGGGAGTCTAAAACGACTAAAAATTTCATTAAATGCATTTATTGTATTTGTTGCACTTAACAATTTCTAGCCACTTAGTGAAACTGTCTACAATAATCAGGTAATAAGATCCATTTATGGGACCTGCATAGTCGATATGCAACCGAGTCCATGGGACATCTGTCTTTGGCCATGGTTGAATCTTTCCCGATGGATCCCTTGCTGCCAGTTGACATCCTCTGCACTGTTTCACCAAATTTTCTGTCTTGGTCCATCCTCAGCCAATATGTATAGCCTCTCATTAGAGATTTCATTCTCGAAATCCCTGGATGGCCAGTATAAAATTCTTTCAGAATTTTCTTTTGCGGTATCACAATTCTATCTGCGTATAGTAATACCTGTTCGCAGATTGAATAAGGTGACACACTCATTCCTTTTTTTGTTCTCTCATTCAACCAGACTTGCTTTTTCATTTTTTTAGTGAAATCATCATTCTCTGCTTTTTTTTCACATCATCTAGCGTAACCGGTAGTTCTCTAATAGTGTTGCATAACAGACCCAACAATTCACTTTCGTCTCTTAGTGCCACTATTACTGTTTCTTCCAGTGGTTCTGTATATTTAGGTATTAACCTCGACAACCTGTCAGCGTGACCTAGCTTCTTTGAAGGCACATATTCCATTTTGAAATTATAATTCAATAGAATTATACTCCAACTCTGTAGTGAATTTGCCATGTGAGTGGTATACCTTTTTTGAACCAAATATTGTTAACAGCGGTTTGTGGTCTGTTTGCAGAGTAAATTCTCTTACATATAGAGACCTGTGAAATTTTTTTACAGCATAGATTATTGCTAAACTCTCTTTTTCAATTTGTCTGTAAATTTGTTCCGCAGGCAGTAACGTTCTCGAGGCATGTGCTACTGGATCCGTAGATCCGTCCTTGAATTTATGAAGCAATACCGCACATAGTCCCTCATTACTAGCATCTGCTGCTACAATGATTTTCCTCTTCAGGTCGAAATGCGCTAATGATAGGTCTGCTAATAGACAGCTTTTTATTTTTTTAAAAGCATGTTCGCATTCTTTCGACCATATCCACTTTGCACCCTTTTTCACCAAATAATTTAAAGGAGCTCTCATATCATACATTTTTGGGATATAAATGCTATAGTAACTTACTAATCCCAAGAACGCCTGGAGTTTAGCCACATTATCAGGTGCTGGCATATTTTTTATAGCCTCAGCCCTTTCTGGATCCGGTTTTCTTCCTTTACTGTCAATGATCTGCCCTAAATATTTTATCTTCTTTAAGAAGAACTCGCAATTTTCAGCACTCAGCTTGAACCAGTGTTCCTCAATTCTCTGAAATACTGTTCTAATATGTGTTTTGTGTTGGGCCTCGTTTTCACTTTTAATCAAAATATCATCTAAGTATGTGATTGCATACTCCATATCAGCCAACATTGTGTCCATCATTACATCAGACTTCATCACCAAAGCTATCAACAGGAATGAGATAAGTATCCAAAATTTCAATGTACACCTGTGCATTGTCTGCTTAGATAATGACTTCCATTTTCCCTGGTCCTTTACTTTATAAGTAATTTATATCATAAATGAATGGGGAAATATTCTTCTTTCCAGCTATTGGACAATCACCAGACTAAAGTTTTAGCATCATCAGCTTTGACAATGAAGATTCTGGATTCATCACTGAATAACGCTTATCTAAACACACACACATACACACACTACATGAATACTTCTCTGTAGACCCCTATAACCTTCTTTTCTTCTGTTTAGATGTTAGTGCTGGTTTTCATTTGGCTTTTCTCTTTGCAAATCCCATTTCATTCAGTCAATCTCTTTAATTTCTGTCATAAAAATTGACTCCTGTCTCTACCCATTTGTTTTCCCTTTATTTTATTGCAAATTTTCTATTTTCAAGGTATATTGTATAGAGTCTTCTATTCTGATGCTTTGACATCTTCTATGGTCTACTAATATGTCCTCCATTTATAAACACCTATTTTGTTTATACTTGCACTACATTTGGCTCTACTCCATGTTTTATAATCATAATCATTGGTTAAATAGAAGAGTTCTCTTGTTGAAGCTACATTTCCTTTGCATTATCCAAATCCAACAGCACATTATGTCTGCAAGCACTGTCTCTTAACTATGGTTTAATTAGCATATTTAGACTAGTGTGGTTTTGTTTTAAAAATGCAAATTACAAAGTTATTCTGTAAATTTTTCTTCTACTCTGGAAAAATATAACAATAATTTAAATAGTTGAATCTGTTTGAGGTATATTTAATGTTCAGCTATTAAAGAAAAGTTATTTTGGGTCATATGTGTAATTTATTTGAACATCTTATAATTCCATAATTATTGCCTGGAGTTGTACTTTAGAAGAAACTAAAATGAAATCAAAAGCTAGAAAGTAGAACAGCAGCTGCCACAAATCTGGAGAAGAGAATAAAAGGGAGATCAGACATCTTTATTATACAATAAGGATAAGCTTTTTTGTATTAACCACAATAAATACTGCTCTACAGATTATATGCAAAAGATTAAAACTAAATCACCAAACATTCAATATATTGTTTTAGTTCAAAATAATTATTGATAGTATAGGTCATTTGGTCACCTTCAATGACCTATGAACAATATAAGCATTTCATTGTTTATCATGTAGTATTTCAAAAGCCTATTTACTGCTTATAAGTACTTAGCTTATTTTTAAAAATCTGCAAGAATATTTGTAAAATAAAACTCTTTTCCCTCCTCAAAGTAGATAGGAGTAATTAAGTAATTTTACATCAGAGTTCAATATTCAGATGAGGAAAAATATGTTACCTTGTTTATAATAACGAAATAAAATAAATCATTTAATCAGGAAATAATAAGCTTTGATTGTTAAAACATACAAATACATGTCATTTCTATATCAGATCTAAATGCTAACAACTTATAAGAAAGAGGTTAATAATGATATTAATATTCTAATATTGATGATATTTATAGAAATAATAGCATATTAACTAAGTTTGGTTTTATCATACAATTCACAAGTTAAAAAGTAATATACCAAAATGGTTGAACACGCATTTAAGCAGATTTTAAGATAATAGATATCTGATGACAGTCTAATGAGCTTGATCTTGGCTAATTTAGTCACTGGCAAATCCCAACTGATTTATTAAACAGATAAATAACTAGATATGAGTCAAATATTGTGTAACAAAGAGATTCATTAGGATATTATTTCCTTTACACTAGTACTAGTATTATTTTAAATACAAATTTATTACAACCAACCAATGAATGTGCTTCTTTTCAACAATAACCTTCATAGAAGACAAACCACAGAAAGAAATACCTCATTCTGCAATTCAATGACAATTTCATCTGAAGCCCAATGATCGTTTTATAGTAAACTAAAAATAAAATTATGACAGCATAAGAGCCACTAAATCAAAATTTTATTACAAAAGTATACACAATTGCTTTTTGTAATGAAAAAAAAAAAGAATTATTATCTCCTACAGTTTCAGGAGATCAAGTAGATGAAGATTAATAGAGTGACCATTTTGTGTTTTTCTGGTATAATGCCAAACAAGTTTTTATGTATTTTTTGGCATTATCAGTCTTATTAATTTTAGAAATAATTATTGTCAAGCCAAAGGAAAAATCACAGTGATAATGGTAAAACTGTTTTATAGTTATGGGAAATTCATAACAGATTTCAAAGATTCATAAGAACAAATATTAACATATATTAAATGAACAAGGCATTTTGAAATTGTAATACATTAAAAGTAATTTAAATTAGCAAATGAACAAGGATTTATAAAATAGGGACTTAAGTGAAAAGTATGTATCTTAGTTTAAAGTAAAAACAAACCAAAAAGTTGGACTAGTCATTATAAGGTGATGTTTCTAGGAGACTTAAAAATCTAGAAATGCAACCTTGTACTAAAGTTGGCATTTTCCATTAAATGCCAAAATATTTACAAGGATATCAGCTGATGATTAATGATTTTTTAATTAGAATATTTTGATTTTAAGCTAATAATTTTTTCTTAGCTATATTCTTATAAATATTTACTAAGTTTATCTTAGTCTGGCATAAAACCAACTCAATTCATCTTCCAAGTGGAAAGGGCCTACCGGTCATGATAAGCTTTTAAATGCTGTGTCCCTTCAGAACATAGGTGATGATGGGTCTCCACAACTTTCTATCTGTCTGGCTCTTAGTAGTTTTTCTCCATCTGCTAAGGCTCTTTCCCCCACATTCCACTATCCATTCATACAAGCTTGTCATGTAAGTGGTTCACTGCCTTCTGTTGGAAAAAGGTATGTTTGTTTGGAGTACCAGTTGTACTCGGGCTTTTCACAATTGGTGAGACTATCACAAAACTCCACATGCATGAGTTGGCCTATGCTGTCCCTCTACTATTCTCTCATTCATGCTGATTTTATCGAGTGGCTGAGGCTCGGAAATTTGCATAAGCCACAAATTCATCTTGTAAATTCTCTGAGCTACAAGATCAGGTATCTCTTAAATTGTAGTTTTTTGATCAGCTAGGTCTTCTTCCAAGTATCTTGCATGCAAAACACATACACGTTTTATTCCAGAGGTAAGCCATTTTCCCTTCTGCACTATCTATCTTGATTAAGTTTTGCAAGCCCTCCTTCTTCATTATGTGTCAAAGGAATTTCAGCTATCTCTTCCTGATTTTGAGTAGAAGTGTTCTTTCTGTTGCCATTTTCTTTAAGACTTGTTGCTTACTCACTCCAACAATGGAATTTTCTGTTTCCTTCTGTAGAACCATATTTCTGCTACCTCTAGTTTTGTCATCTATGGAGAGATTGTCCAGAATTCACTGCTATATAAGAGGAGGATATCACATAGCTATACAGCACTCTTTTCTTTGTTTCTAACAAAATCTTTCTGTTTCTCAGCACTTTGCTTAGCTTTCCTTTTTTCTTACTTTCTTCTACCACCTTGTTTAGAAGGTCCTGTAGTTTTCTTTCCAAGTTGACCTTAACAATGTCATCTGCATATATCATATTAAGATTATGCCTACCAATAATATACCCAGTTCCCTTAGGATAGCATTGCTGTAGAGATTGAATAAATCTGGAGAGAAGACACATCCTTCTTACACTAAATTCATTTTTTATCTCTATGCAGGCGGTTTGCTCCCAGTTCTGGATTATCATAATACTGTTTTTTTTATATATATTTATTTACTTATTATTTTTTTGTTTTCTACCTGGGTTCAAATGCTGATCACTGGTAGAAAATTCACAACTTTCTTAGTAACAAGGCAGAGTCAATATGGTATAGATTTGTAGTGGTAACTTACCTTGGTGACCGAAAAGGGGCCAGAGTCACATGTATGTTTTGCAAGGGAGTGTGGAAATGGCAAATTGGCAGTGCTTGCCTATGCTCAGGATGCATATGAGAAAGAACTATTATTGTGGCAACAACATGGATGTCTGTTGCCATATCCCAAAAAGGAGCTTGACCCACCCAAGGGTTTGATTCCTTTGATGGTGTTTGTGCAAGAGCACAAGCAGAAGGTCTGGTTGGTGCTCAACTATTACGAATTGAATGAATTTGTGGAGGCATTCACTGCTGATGTGGACGTGTGCATGAAGAAGCTTAGAGAATGATGACAACAAGGAGCCAATGTATAGCATTTGGCTCTGAGAAAGGTCTATTTTCAAATCCATGTCGATAAGGCATTATGGCCCTTTCAGACTGTGGTTTTTAAGGGTCAGCAATTTTGCTTTACACGATTGGGTTTTGGGTTAAATGTGGCGCCACTCATCATGAGAGCTGTCATCAACACAGTAATGAATCAAGATCAAGTGATTAAGAGTGATATGTCAGCATATATTGACAACATTTTCATCAATGAAAAACTGGTTTCTGCAGTGCATGTATGGCAGCATCTAACTGATTATGGGCTGTCTGTAGAGATCCAGAGCAATTGGAAGATGGAGCCAAAGTCCTGGGCCTACAGGGGGGAGGACAGCATATTTCAATGGAAACAATGAAGTCCCAGATGTTCTATAGATCATCAACCCTCAGAGCATCTTTTCCCTATGCGGGAAACTTGTGGGTCATTTCCCTGTGTGTGGCTGGCTGAGAGTGGTGACTGCATTTATAAAGTGACAGGTGACCAAAGTGACCAACAGATGGGATGATGAAGTCAAAGATGTCTTCCTCCATTGCATGCTAATGGAAACAGTGGCCAAGGTACACAAGATGGATCCCATGAGAGGAGACTGGTACATTGATGGTAGTGAGATGAAGGTTTAGGGGGACGGAAGTTTTGTGGCCACAGGAGTGACACTAGAAGTGAATGGGAGCATCATCGAAGATACTCGTAGATTGTGTCCATCTGAAGATGCCAAGTATATCAATTTGGCTGAGCTCGATGCATCAATAAAAGGTGTAAATCTGGCCCTTCAATGGCGGGCATCGGTGATACATTTGTTTGACAATGGATGTGATATTGGTGAAATCCTGTCTAAACCACACAGACTGCTTGACCCGAGTGCCATGGAAGTAGTTGGATTTACATAGGCAAGAAGAGCCACTTCCAAAAGGCTGTGCCATTGTGGAAAGTAGATTGAATGAGAACTAGGTGACCAATATACACCACCAGAGTGGCCACCTGTGTTTGAAGAGGACCTTTACTTTGCCAGGTCTGTTGACCCATTAGTGTCTAGAAAGCTTGTCGAATCTGTTGTCAAAGCCTGCTAGTCAATTGATCCAGCACCAGTGCATTGGTGAAGGGGACACTAGGTGTAAAATTAACTTGGAGTAGATTACTGATGGACATTACACACTACACTTTCTAACACTCATTGATTGCAGTCCTCAGTTTGCAATATGGCAGTCACTGTGTCAAGAAGACTCCACTAGTGTCATTCATCAGCTGAAATCAATTTTCTTCATGTGGGGCTCACCAGCTGAAATATTGACTGATAACAACACTGTGTTCACTTGTAAGAACTTTAAGAAAATTTTAAATAGCTGGGTGGTTACACTTGAGATTCCATGTACCGGCTGGGAATGAGATTGTCAAACGCAGTCATAGAAGTATCAAGACCATCGCAGCCAGAAAGCAATGTTTGTTGCCAGAGGTGGTCTATTGGCACAATGTCACTCCCAAGGACAATCTTTCATCTTCCACAGCACTGGCTGACATGCTGCATAGGTACCATATCCAGGTACAAAACATTGATGCTACACCCTCATTTGCACCGCAAAACATTCAGGGAGCATACAAAGAAGGGGACATCATCTGAGTAAAGTCTCAACATGGTAGATGCACGACCAAATTTGAAATGGGTCACATAACGTAACTCAAGTAATCTGTCTGCAGTCGGTGCAGATTGATGGAATGCTGTGATGATAAATATTCGCACTTACCGTAGTCAAAGCGCCCAAGATGTTTTGCTTGTCGGGCTGCTGTTTTGTAAAAGAAAAGTACATTCTCCGACATTTGTTATTTTATGCTGCTTGGTACGATTTGTCTAGTGGCAGTCTGCATGCTGATTGGACGAGCTGGGGACTCTGATTGAGAGCGAGGCCAGCGGCAATGATTGGTGCGTTGGCCGTATTTTCGGTCAATAAAAACGGTCTGGGAGATTGGCTGGCAGTGTGGTCGGGACCGTGGTGATGTGCACTATTATAGAGTTTCGTATTAAGTTACGACTCTGTTTATTTTTGTCTGGAAGCTGGACGCTAGCTTCAACCTACCGATAGAGTGAGCTGTATATTTACCAGTGTCTACTGAAATGTGGGACGAACACGTTTTAGCTGGCGAGAAGTGAAGATTGGACGTGTGACCCCAGTTTTGTCGTTTCTACTACAAATGCCAAGGCATGTGAAGATTTTACATTCTTTCCTGGGATCTGACTTGAACAATTCATGTATTTAAAATCGAGTTCACCAGGTGATTCCTCCAATACCAACAGTTCAGAGACCAATGCTAGAGCACCTGATGATACTCCATGCTGTAGTTAAACTGAGAACGAGATCTGCAAAATTTACACAAGCTAGTCTGTTAGCAGAGTGGTTAAAGTACATCATTGGATAGCAACAGATTAAAACATATCTGTTGCTATCCAAAGCTATTGAGCGTTTTTTAATCTAAAGAGTCAACTTTGAATAAAGAGAAATAATATTGACATTTTTTTAATAGTAAAATTTAATAAATATCATGATATTCCATATATGAAATAAACAACTACCAACATGTTTAAAACTACTGAACTATTTTAATTATGATAATTTCATTAAGACATTTTATGGCACATGCAAATCTCTCAAAGAAACTACTGTCTACTACGACAGAGCAAAGGAAAAAGGGCTTGGCCTCACAATGCCAAATATCATCACTAGTAGAATTTAAATATTCACTATATTAAAATATTAACAGTACAAAAATTTTAAGTCAATAATTAGAATTAATTTACTTTTATTAGAAATGTTTGGGTTTTGATTTTTTTAGGAGGCCCCATACTTTGAACACCTAGTGAGACTTAAGTTCAGCCCGGATCTCAAGTGGAACTCATACATACAATACATTGCTACAGATGCTGGAAAAATAGCTGGTTCTCTGTACCACTCCAGTATATACCTGACCACTCCTGCTATCCGCTACTTTTACAAGAGCCAATCAGGCCAAAAGAGTATTGCTGCCAAATATGCACAGGAGCTGCCCAGTCTTCACTTTTCAGTCATGACAGAGTTAAAAAATGCCTTGTGGGTGATAAATTATTTTCCACCCTACAACTTCTTTCCTAGAGATGAAACTTTGCAAGTCTCTCACTATTTCCATGGAAAGTGTCCAGACAAACTACATTCCTTAGTTCCACCAGTTCTAACCTTCACCTGCCATGCCAGACACATTGTAGCGAACCACCCTCATTCCCTCCATATCCCCCTGGTGAGATGTAAGTTATACTCAAACCGCTTCTTTTCACAAATCACTACATTGCATAACTGACTCCCAAGAGTTTGCTTCCCTGATCACTACAATCTTAGCCTGTTCAAGTCTAGGATTAACTGTTATCTCCCCCACATATCATCATAAACTGTGCCTCTCACCTTTTAGTCTGTAACCCTCTTGTGCTTTGTACAGAGTGAATATTATTGTAAAAATTATATACATTTCTAAATCTAATTTTCTTCACAGTTCAACCATTTAGCTGATACAGCCATCTTTCTAAGCCAAGTTTAAAATTTCATTTGTTTATAGTAACAGCTTTAGTTTTAATATATATCTTTCTCTTAAACACTAAATAATAATTAGTCAGTGGTAGCTTTGAAACTTTGGCACTAGTTCTATACAATTTTCCCTGTTTGTCTGCATGACAAACAGGGAAAATTGTATAGAGTCACCAAAACAATTATATAAAATTTAGTAAACATTAGAAACAAACCAGATGTTTAGATCTTAATCGTTTTGCCTTATATACAAATTTGAGATTTCTTAAACCAATCAGCAATGAATTTTAAAGATCTATCATTACAAGTAAAATATGTACAAGATAAAGATTCAAATATCAGAACATCAACTTACAAATCAAAAGTATAATTTGAACCCCAGTTAGTTGGCAATTGCATTATACAGAATCTAAAAATATCCAAATGTAATAACAGGTACTCAGTGGCATGATTAGAGAATTGAATAGAAAACAATTTTCAGTGACTTAATGCACTAAGAATTTTGAAGCAGAAAGAAAAAATGCTCTATTTAACTTTATATTTGTAAATACATAAGTATGGAGAAGAAGCAATTTATTCACTTAAAAATTTATTATTTATATTGTCATCTTTGATATAAATAGTTTCTTAAACCTGTTTAAAATGTGTGACCACCACGTCAGCTGTCAGAGTCAAGTAATAAATTAAAAATTTGTGATTTTGTATTTACCCACTGACTAATAATATATGAAATAGTAATTTATTATGCAACTTGGTATAGCTTCATATTTAACAAGTATACAAATCGAAGATACATACAGAAAAGATCTTGTTCAGTATACATAAATCATTTTTTATTGCAGATTTCAAAAGTATACTGAATATAGTTGACAGTGATACTCTGACAAAAAGTGTGTCCAAGACTAATATGATATTAAATCAGAAAAGAAAAATTTTATTGTTAGTTACAACCTGATAAGCCATGTGTTAAACTGTTAAAGCCAACCTGAACAGACTAAGTCATTAACTGTGCAAATTAGAATAAATAAATTTACAATAAATAAGCATATTTATGCTAATTAAGGAAAACACAGATTTGGATTAAAAAGAGAAAAACTGATTGGTATGTGGGTGAAGATTCTTGGTAATACACACAGGTGAAATATTCTTAAATAAGACAAAAAAGCTTTTTATAATCAGTCTTAACCTAAAATTGGATTTTTCTGCAATATCTAATGTAAATCTTGTATCATGACATAAATGATCATTAACTTTCAATGATCTGATAGAAAGCCCCTGGATTAAGGAGGTTAAAATCTATAGAACTACTTTAAGATTAAGATGAAAGAAAGTCTTAATATGATGAAATAACACAATCAAGAAGTAGTATGTTGCTTGGAGTCAATATAGTCTTGCTGAAATAGGTAGTAAGCAGATAAGCTAGGTCTCTAACTCTCTACTTGTTTACTTCTTCTACTGATGATTCTCAGCATCCATATTTATGTATTTGGACGAGTCAAAGTCCTCTTCTGGAGAGGTATATTCATCTCAACAAAACCCCCACGTTTTAGATATGCACTTTCTTTAGTCAATACTTTTTTTCAATATGGGTCCACTTCCAATGTTTCAATCGGATTGCCTTTTTGCTTACCCCAACGTTGTATCATACTTTCACTTGCAGGAATAGGTACTTCAGTGTATCATAAAGTATGTCCATCAGTAAATTAAATTGTACTGGTTTCTTATTCTGTGCCTATCTAGACCTCAATTGATTAATATGTCTCTTAAATCATCCACCTTTGACAATATACATCATACTATCAAATCCTGCCAATTTCCTTTTTCAGTCTTAAAGCTTTTAAAGAAAACTTTATCACCGAAGTTAAATGATCTGGTAGATAGATATTATTGAACTTTTTTCTTATTCCCTGACAGTAATTTGTCAAAAGTGGATCTAACTTTTCTAGCAAACATTCAAAAATTCTTGTAGTGCCGTTTTTTCAGCTTCCAAGCCTTTAGCTTTTCTCAATGCTCTTTTAAAAGTGTCAACAAATCATTCTGCAAAACCATTCAACCTTGGATGATGAATTCGTGTAGTCAAATGTTCAATTGCATAGCTTTTGCAGAAATTTTTAAACTCACTAGAAGTAAATTGAGTTCTATAATGAGATACCATGCTGTCTGTACTTCTTGCAAAAAGTTTGTGCTAGAATTTAATTGTTATTGTAATAGTAGGTCATTTACACTTCCAGATCACAGGCCATTTTGGGAAACTGTTAACCACAGTTAAATAGTATGAACCATTTGGTGGTACAGAAGGTCCATATGTAGTTTTTGCCAATGGTTTATCAGTGCTCTGCCATGCCTGATAATTTATAGATGGTAATTTGGCTGCTGAATTACAACCATTACATTTTCTCACTCTGTGCCTGGCCAATACACATAGCTTTTCATCAAGAACTTCATCCTCACTATTCCCGGATGTCCTATGTGGAATCGTTTTAAAATAATTTTTTGTAGTGATAATGGAATTACAGCTCTATCCACATACAAAAGTACTCCATCATAAATAGAAAATGCTGTATTATTGTTAGCAGGTTTAAATTTAGTTTCACTCCATTTTGACTTAAAATGTCATTCATAGTTTTTTGAATAAACATATCCTTTTAGAATTAATTTTGATATTGTCTATCATGACCAGCAATTCTTTAATAGTGTTACACACCAGGCTTTTAATTTCACTTTCAGATTCCAGTGAAGCAATCACAGTATCTTCAAAATCTTCTTTAAACTTTGATATCGATCTGGATAAGCCATCTGTGTGTCCCAATTTCTTTGACAATAGAAATTCCATCTTGAAACCATAGTTCAGTAAAATTGCAGACTAACGCTGTAAGTCGATTTGTACTATGTGTGAGAATCCCTAATATACCAAATATACTTAATAATGGACAATGATCCGTTTGCAATATGAATTTTCTTTCTAATATTATCCTACCAAATTTCTTTACAGCAAAAATTATGGCAAATGCTTCCTTTTCAATTTGACTGTAGCATTTCTTTGTATTTGTCAAAATTCTTGTGTGAAGTGTGAGTGACTGCTTTTACTATACAGTCTTTGATTTTATAGCCTATTACCACTCCTGTACCATATTCACTTGTAAGTGATGCTACTATTATCTGTCAGTGCAGGTCGTAATGTGTCAGTGATAACTCTGAAGTTAGTAGTTTTTTTTAATTCCTTCAAAAGCTTTTTGACATTCTGCCGAATAATTCCATTTCATACCCTTTTTAAGTAAATTATTTAGAGGTGCTCACAGTTTGTACATAGCTGGCACATAAATATTATAATTTGTTAATCCAAGAAATGATTGTAAGGTTACCAAATTTGTCAGGGGAGGCACTTGCTCGAGTGGGATCTGCTTTTCTTCCTTTTTCATCGATTATTTGACCTATTCTGCCCAGAAAGAGTTGACATTTCTGTTCACTGATTTTGAAATCAATCATGTAGTCACTGAAATACTTCCTGAATTAGTTTTATGTGCTATATTTTCATAGCACTCTTAATCAGTATATTGTAACGTGTAGACTGCTTCGTCACGCAGTGTGTACCAGAATGTCCGGGTGCTGTTTGGCCCGTATTTATATTATTTTACATTCACCGGGCTTTCATCCAGTGAACTATTTTCATTGGTCCCGTATCTTTGGTTTTCATCTTTTCTCTACATGCCCCCCAATCCTGTGACCACACAACCTATGAGTTGTGGTCACTTGACGGGACGGATAATCGTGTGTTGGACCCCGCATTTGTGGAGACAACGATCTAGGTGGCCATGATATTCTTGTGCTCCGTCATAGATGCTGAGTCACAGGTGGTGGGATGTGTTCGGTTGCAGGCTGACATTCATCCACTTCCATGTGGTCCTCGATCCCTTCATTGCCTTCTGCTTCTTCTATTTCCATACATTCTGGTATGATGTGTGGTAATTCTTCATTATCTGGTGGGCTTTGCTGATGTGGTTGTGGTGTTTGGTATTCTGGTCTCTCTACCATTGGTACTATTCTTTGGAGGAATCGACAGTTACGCAGTGTAACCCGGTTGCTACCATCTATGTGAACTCAGTACTGTTGATTGCCTAATTCTTCCACCACTTTTCCTGTCTTCATCCCTTGCTGTGGATATGGCCCATCCTGATTCTGAATTCGTACTTGTTCACCAACCTGGAGTTCTTGGAGTGGGCGACTATGTATGTTGTAATATTCTTGGTTTCGCAAGTGTTTCTTTGACATTGCTTTTTCTCTCAGTTCCTTGATCTCTTTCCAACACCTTATTTTGTACTTTTTATGAAGAATGGGGAGGTGGTCTTTCATCACCCGTCCATATAACATTTCTGCTGGTGATATACCAGTGTCTTGATTAGGTGTGTTTCGAAGTGTTAACATGACTCGCACCGCACGATCCTAGCATAAGCGACCATATCCGTCAGTGCAGTCCATCAAAGTTCATTTGGCCTTCTTTACAGCCAGTTCTGCCCGGCTATTACTTTGAGGGTAATGGGCTGATGATATGCACTTCTTTATACCCCCAGTCCTTCAAAAATGAATTGTATTCCTAGGAATCAAATGAGGGTCCTCCATCTGAAGAAATCTCTTCCGGTGCGCCATACATGCAAAACCAATTATGTAGGGCATCACATATCAATCCAACCTGTGTATCTATCAGTATATACTATATAATTTCTCCCATGATGGTTGAAGAGGTCTTTGACCGTTTTCTGAAATGGCAATTCTGGGTTTGAGGGTGACATCAGGGGTTCCTTCGTCTGAGATGGTGCAATTGTGTTACACTGTCGACACTGGGCCCTTGTCTGATGGATACAGGCATCTAATCCAGGCCAAAACAACCACTGTCATGCATTTGCCATGCGTTAACACCCTGGTGTGCAGAGTGGAGAGCCTCTAGTATCTCTGCATGAAGCTGCTTTGGGATGAGGATTTTGTTCTCCTTGATGGGCACATTATCAAGACAATATAACTGGTCCCTCATCGACCAAAATTGCTGAATATGTGCTGGCAATTAATGGTGTGAATGTATTCAGCTGTGTGACATTCATCGTCAGTGGCTGCAGCAGCCACAATCCTGTCCAACGTTATTGTCCTCATTTTAGGGTCGTGCATATATGATCATATCACTGATGCTTGCATTGCGCCATCAATGTTCTGTGTGGTTTTTATGTGTCTCGATGATACGGGATATCTAGATGTACAGTCAGGTGCTACGTTGAGTTTCCCTGGGACGTGTTTAATGTGAAATCTATACATCAATGATCGTTCCTTGAATAAAAACAAGTAAGGGTTCTTTATGTTTTCTAAGACCTGGTCTGAAAATATTTTTACTAGTGGTTTGTGGTCCACCATCACCAGAAGGTCTGGGCACCCCAATATGAACATTCTGCAAGACTCCAACCCATATACGAGAGCTAAAGCTTCTCCTTCCAAGGGGTGAATAACGGGATTCTGCCTCTGTCGTGAATCGTGATCCAGCCTTGATTACTTTCCAGTGGCTATTGCACCAACAGTGTTTTTGAAATAGGAGGTACCCAATGCTGGTCTTACTAAAATCCGTTGACAGACAAGTTGCTCTAACCATCTCAAAAGTCTTGACCCCCTCTTCAATTTTCCGTACAATATTTAATTTAGACTCCTCGAAGAGCTTGTCTAATGTTGTATCCCAATAAAATTTTCTGTCTTTAGTTCTTAACAGTTCTTGAAATGGAGCCATTATCTCTGCCTGTGAGAATGCAAATGAGACCTGATTCACTAACCCAAACCAGGATCTAATACCTGTGATGTTTGTACGAGTAGGGAAGTTTAAAATAGCTTCTGTCAATTTTTTAGTTGGTTTTATGCCATCTGCAGTTACCAAAAATCCTGCAAACTCTATCTCATTTTCTGAAAATTGGAACTTGTCAGGGTTGAAAACTATTCCATTTCTGCCACAGTGGGTAATATATTCCAACATGTGCCAGAATGCCGATTCAATAGACTCATCCCATAGGAGGGTGTCGTCAATACACCGAGTCTTCCGGTGTGTAATATCGTCGAACCGGCAGGTGTAACCATCCCCAGATGCATGGAACCCTTGGGGCACCTTAAGATATCGGTATTGGCCCCATTCTGTTATAAATGTGATTGCATCTCATGCAGCTGGAGATAATGGTAGGCTATGGTAACTGTTCCATGCATCCAGTACAGTCTTTTTGGTTTGGGCTGGGACAATGGACACTTGGTTGAATGGGGATGGCGTGTGGTGGGTTTCCCTTTTCGTCACAGTATTTAACTTTTGAAGGTCTACTGTCCTTCTGGGTGATCTGTCCTTCTTGGGTGCGACCACCATTCTTGAACACCAAGTCGTAGGGGTGCCAGGTGGTACTGGTTCAATAATCCCGAGTGCGACATCATGGTCAAGGTCCTGTTTTACCTTCTTCCAGTTATAAGGGACCGGAATTGGTGTGTGCACTGCTGATGGTTTTGCACCCTGTGAAAAATAATGTCCAATGGCTTCCCTGTCATCATCCATAAGGGCTGGTGGGGACATGTGTTAAATGCACTGCACCTAAAATGGTCCCCTAACCAGCTCTCCAAATGCTCCCTGTTACTTTCTGTAGGAGTGAACGGGATACTGTCTGGCTTATCTGGAACTACCGTTCTTCGAGGGCACCCACATGACACTTTTGCGTTGGGAGTGGCGGAGATGTTGCTCTCAGGTATCTGATTTAGGAAATCCTGGTGTATTAAACCCAGGTCCCTCACAGCCAATTACAACAGATAAAACCCAGATGTGTTGTCTGAAAAATAAACTACTTGCCTAGTCACTCTGGGGCCAACTCTTATGTGCATAAAGAGTATGCCTCTAATCTTTACTGGTCGTTTGTTATACCGCATATTCTGTGGTTGGTTAGTACCAGGTCACTATTGGTTCACTTAATCATTTTTAATATTTCTAGTCCACTGGAGCAGGTTTGTGCCCCAGTGTCCACTATGGCATAGATATAGTGCACTTGATGGCTGGCTGGGTCATCTAGGCTGCACCCAAATAGAGAAACCTCTATCTTTAGAGATGATGGTGGTTTGGGAGGACCCCTACAAAACTTGTTCCCATCCCAAGTAAGATGTGGTACTCTTTGTGGCGTTTTTGTGTATCCCTCAAATACCATGTCGTTCCAATCCTTCCTGTTGCCGAATATTGCTGACTGTTGCTTTGTCAGCTGACTTGTGGGCTCAATGGTGGGCAACTTTCTTGATTTCCGACATACCCTTCCAAAATGGACTATTATACCACATTTGAAACACTGTTGTTTCACTGCAGGACAGTTCTTCCGTCCATCAGGATGTGACACACTTCCACACCCTTTGCATGCTGTAAGTGGTGGGATCTTGGAGGTACCGTCAGCCTCCGACAGTTTTTTCAGTTTTGATTTCAGCGCGTCTAATGTCATGGGCTGGGCTATATTATTTTGTAAGTGGGGTGTTTTGTCCGTCGTTTCCATGGATACCAACCTGCTGAACTTTTGCTCCAGCGAAGTAAGGATATTAGCTTTGGCTAACACTTTACTTTTGTGTTTGTCGTTGGCGAGTCCTGCCACAAGTTGACTAGCTACCATATCGTCTGAGTAGTTCACCTGCTGTTTGCAGCTCTCGTTCAGACATTGAACGGTAAAATCACAGAACTTTGCTCGTGACCGTAATTTCGCCAGGAAATAAGTGATGGGTTCCCCCTCCTGTTGCCTCATGTTGTGGAAACTTTGTCGGTGCACTTCCTTGTGCACACCTTTAACAGTGACGAGTCGTATCTGACAAAGGAGCTACTGTTCACTGGCTGTGTTGAGGTCTTCCGCTCCAACCAGCTAAAATAACGTTCTGTTCACATCAGTAGAACAAGTGCTTCACAGCTCATTCCAAATTTTGGCCGGGTCTGTTATTTTACACATATCCTTGTATCAATTCCACAAGTCAACAAACAATGCCCACTCGCTGTCAGTTGAACCCTGTTCTATAACGAGTCTTTCTGGTGGCTTAGAAGCCAATCTCACTTGAACCTTTCCTCGACGAAGTTCATTATTTTCCTTCTGCAGCTCTATTAACTGCTGAATGAGCTGTAAGTATTTGGCATCTACAGCTTCTTGTCCTGAAGCCCTTTGTAAAATTTTACTCGATAAATTTCCAAATATCTTTCTTCAAAAATGAAATTCGCCCACTGGTTAATCCTGTTCGCAGCACCATATAACATGTAGACTGCTTCATCACGCAGTGTGTACCAGAATGTCCAGGTGCCGTTTGGCCTGTATCTATATTCTTTTATATTCACCGGCTTTTCATCCGGTGAACTGTTTTCATTGGTCCCATCTCTTTGGTCGTCCTCTTTTCTCTACATATATCATTTATGTAAGCAACAACATCGTCTAGTTCAATCAGCATCATATCCATTATTTGCTACATTTACACCGAAGGGTGATCTTTTAAACTTGTACAGTCCTTGATGCATGTTAATAGTCAAAAAGTTCTAGCATTCCTCATCCACTTCAATTTGAAAATATGCCTCAGACAGGTCAATTTTTGTAAAAAAATTTAGCACCATTTAATTTGGTAAATATATCCTCTGGAGTTGGTAGGAAATATTCATGTGGTGGGAGGTAGACATTTAGTCCAATTGAAAATCTGCACATAAACGCATCTTATTACTTTTCTTTCTAATATAAATCACTGGTGTGGCCCATTCTGAGTAATCTATTTTTTCAATAACTCTGTGGTTTTCTAACCTGTTCACTTTGGTGTTAATAAGACTCTAATGCAGCAAAAATATTCCTTTTAGAATTAAACACTGGTAACTACATTTTCTTGTAATTTAAAAAATGCCTTTGATTTTGTACATTTTCCCAACTCCTCCGAGAAAATAACCATGAATTTATTTTTTAGTTTACTCAGTGTTTCTTTAGCTGGTAGTACTACTTTCAACAAGTTAATGTGTGTATTTCTTTTGCTTTCCAACTTGCAGTAGCTCCATTTGTGATCTGTTTTTCCCCAATTAAAACATTTTTTAGTTTTAAATGGACAGTCCTTTTTTAAATAAAGCATGCTACAGCCATAGCATTGGTTAAGTTTTACAGTATTTTTATTCTGGATTTTTTCTTTTGGTACTACTGTCTTTTTCCTATGTTTGATTTTCTCTGTATTGTGCCTTAAATTGACAATTTTTTTGCACTCTTCCACAATAGTCTGTATTGTTGACTTTGAATCCTGTTCACATTTTGTAAGTATTTGAGAGTGTATTTCTGTATCGTTGCCTGATGTCAAACCTTTAATGAAAATTAAACATTTAAGTGTTCATCCAGTTTAAATTTCTCACATTCACAGTTGACTTTACCGGCATATATGACAAAATCTTCACTTTTGCCCTTAGTAAGGTTCATGCACTGCCAATGTGTATAAAACAGTGAATTCTTTTCACCATATATTTTCTATAATTTTAACACTGCTTCATTAAATGACACTGGAGTATTTGGAAAAATTAAATTCAGATATTTTTCATGTTCAGCGGAGAACAATTTTCATAATAGAAGACATACCTTCTTTTCATCTGACGATCCTTGACATTCTTCTCTGAAAATGGCCTTGTACCTTCTGAAGTATGATAAGAATGTAATGTTTTCTTCTAGAATGTAATTAAATTCACTAATTGAGTTAGTGACTGAGTCTAGCAAAAATGAAATTGACACATTGTATGTTCCTTGCTTTCCAAAGATTGCTTTTATCTGTTCTTGATATTCAATCTGCTCCTGTTGCATTTGTTGTAATAGTTGCTGTTAAATATCTTCAACTCTTCCATAGTGTATTTAGTTTGTGCCAAGTAGTCCTTAACTAGGAAGAAAAAGTTGTGTTTTTTTCCTAATAGCTATTATGTCATACAGCCTTGAAGTTTGCTGACTTCCACGTTGCGCTATGAATATACACAAACTGCACCAAAGTTTTTTCCATGAATTTTGAATTTTGCCAGCTATTTATGTTAAGTGAGTTGAATTTTGACAGAGGAGGTCCCACCAAAATAATAAATAGAAGAATTGAGAGATAATCTATAATATGTTGATATGTATAAATTCATGCCATCTAAGCTTCTTTCATATTTTATTATTGATACCTTTGATGTTGCCATTAACAGCTGATGAAAATTGGCAGAAACTACTTTCACTTTTGATTACTTTCTCTTATACAAAACCAACCATTTAAGTCAAATTATTCTGCCATTTCTTCTGTAAAGGTAAAAACTGAATCTTCTGGAATACTGTTAATATCTAAAGATTTCAATTGGTTAATTTTATACAGTTATCATTGGAAGCTATTGTAGATTCAGGCAGCCTCGATTTCACATTGATTAAACATTTCAAAAACTCTTCTCTAGTACTTTATAAATTCTCAAATTTATTCCATTAAATGTAATCTGGTTTATTGTTTTCTCTACTTGAGAATAAAATTTACTTAGTTTCTCTATTTGGAATTCAAGAACCCTGATATTTCATTTTATTTCCTTATGTACTTTACTCAGAGTAAAATTTCACTTATGCAGTTCAAGTTACAGAAGAAAACAATATTTTTTTGTATGTTTACGTTTAGTAGAGAGTATAAGGCACTATCTACTTATGACTATTTTTAATTGGTCACTGTTTCTTTAACAGATCATTAAACCTGACTATGCTATCATGACTCAAAATAATATCAAAATATTTTCCTTGATGAATGGCATGTAAATCTATATAATTATAGACATAATTTATGAAAAGTCTAAAAACAAACAAAATAATGTGGCCTGTGAAAGAAGGGTTAACATTATTTTTCTTTATACATTTTGCAGAAGGGTTAAAATATGATTACATAACAAATTCCAGCCTCAGCAGTAGCCTTGTAGAGCTCTAATTTTGGTAAGGGTCCTTTAGGGCCAGGGGAAAATAAAGTCAACTGGATTTAAAAATTAAAACGTCAGATATAACTTAATTTCAGGCAGATCAAAGTCATTTTGTATGCATTTTCTTTTGAATATTTTGTCACTAAAATTACCAAAGTAATATTTTTTTTAACAATTTTTAATTGATGTAAACTGAAGTCATGTGTGGAATAGAGAAAGTACAGTACAGCATCTACAACATCTATAGCTGCCATGATTGCTTGCACCACATTGAGCTCAAACCCCATTTACATCAGGCAGTATCTCTACTCCTTAAAGATTATGGTTTGAAATGGCCACAGTGATTGGTGTACATGTATCAGTAGGTAGGCCTTTCGTAGATCCAATACAGACACATTGTTTCTGTACACACATGTTGGCATAAGCTGTGTATGTATCAACATGCTCATTTAAATCTTGATAATCTAATACCTTCCTTTTGTCATTTTGCACTATAACCATTAGTGGGACTAAGCTTTTCAGGAGGCAAGATCTTCCTCAGGTACTAGTCACCTGTTATCCAGCTACTCCTGCAAGCCACACTGGTATACACTTCTGACATTAGATAGGAGATACTCAGGGTTTGATTCTGAAGTTTCTCTAGTGGGTTGCCATCTGACCATTTTCGTAATGACATCCACACCTTGGTATTTTAGTTGAACTCTGTGCTAATGTCAGGCTCTTTGATCCTTATAGCTGCACAGATTGGTGCATTACAAAAGTGAACTTTGCCCAATTCAGTAACAGGTCCCCTACATTGACTTTGATGGGTTCACTGTTGTCCACAAAGCTTTATGCTTCCAACACCTTGTTTCCACAGAACTTTTCTATCAGCAGTTAGCACATCTACTTAAAACAAACTGTTTGTAAGGGACTGAGAACAACCTGAATCCACCACAGCAGTATCAATAATACTTCAGCTATAGAGTGCCTCTTTCATAACTTGCAAGTGGACAAAACAATTTTTTCTGGCATTTTGATGACATGTAATTGACTTTGTGGTATCAAAAGCATTGTACTTTTGCACTGAACTGCTGCACATCTCCATATAAATACTCACAATCTTCAGCAAAATGGTTGAGTACAGAGCATTTGTAAGAGGTGATACTGTTATGATGATTGGTAGGTCATCCCGATTTTCCATTGACTGAGAAGCTGCAGCAAATAGCTCCTACTTCCTCAGTCATGATGGCATTGGTTTTGGTTAACAGTAGGCTGAAGGTCATGCTATCCATTCTGGATGATGGCTCAATAGTCCCAACACAAATGCATACATCATCCAAGGTTCTGGCAGTTCTCCAATTAGAACAGCAAACTTCTCCATTTCTGACAAAAACATGTTCACCATTTCACCAGAACTTATTAAAAAATGAATGAAATTATTTTAGAAATGTTTCATTTTTTAAAAAGTCATGTTAAAAATATTTTTTGCATCTGTTACCCCACCCCCACTTACTTTATTTCATGAAAACTTGAATATGTGTATTTTTGTAATTTTTAAATGAAATGCAGAAAACTTTGAAGAATATAAATCATTGATTTTTTTTGTAAATTGAGCAGTGTTTCTACCCATACTTTAGCTCTGAAAAATACAAAACCTAATAAAACTAAGACATTATTTAATTAAAAAAACTTTTAATGGCTTTTATGAATAATATATATTAAGGACATTATTGTCTGAAGCCAAAATATTTTTTCCATGAAAAATGAATTTTACAAGAATTGTTTTCTTTTGTTTTCAATTTTAAATATAAAATGTGATAAAGTTGTTAAATATTTTAAAATTAAGTTTGAATATGTGTATCTGTGGAAATTCTCTTATTAAAAAATCTATTTTTACAGATCTTAAATTTGAAAGCTTATCTGTGAAGCGTTTCTATTTTTAAAATCATTTTTTAAAATGCCAAAAAATGTATTAAAAGCATTTCCAGGAAAACTACGGGGACACAATTCAGAAGTAATGACCCATGTTTTAAGAGTTGTTTCTCCCGATAACAGTGATCCAGCCTCATAAATTGCATTGATTTTGTATCAAATTCTCTGACTGACTGATCATCATCATCACATTTTATAATTTTTTTTTTTTTTTTTTTTTTTTTTTTACATATTTCACTAGATATTTTCTTTTCATTTTTTAAATATAATCAATTTTTTTCTTTTTCAGTGAGAGACTGCAATTATTATTTTTTTTCTTTTTTAGATTCAATTTTAGGGACAGAAATATTACAGGCTTTGGACATATCTTTGTTAAAAAAGTACCTAAAAAAAATCAATAAAATATTATATTAAACCTTTGAAAGTATTTAATTTTTAAGAATTACTTTATAGTTAAATAAGCTAGTTCACTTAAAATTCAAAAATAGTGTCACTTCTGCCCAATAAATTGCCCTGACATTAGTTGTTGATACATTGATATAAACATCAATTCACACATTCAAAACCCAAACCAATCATCACAGTTAGAAAGGCTTCTCTTATTTCCAACTAAATTTTTTCTAAAAAATTAAGTAATATTTGTTTCCAATTATATTAAGTATACTTTAAATTGCCCAATTTTCATAAAATAACTTTAAAAAAAAATATAATTTGACAAGATTTTTAAAAACAGAGAATTTCACTTTTGTTTACAAAGTTGTCAAAAATGTCTGACATGATTGATTTTATGTAAATTTTGTTGACTCAAAAAAAAAAAAGAAAAGTTTTTTAACTAAAATTTCGGACATGATAGAAAGGATTAAAAAATTAGGAAAATATTCAAAAAATGCTTTGGTCTTTGCTCTTAATAATAACAAACATTTAGACAATAAAAAATTGTTTAATCAAGTTTGGGGCCTTTTTTCAGCAAAGTATTGAACATACAAAGATTTCAACACATGAAAAATTTTACCAAAAACTGAAATACTGTTTTTAAAAGAAATTTTTAAGACAATCCCGTTTCTGTTGTGTTAGAACCTTTGTAAAAATTTTGTTCAGTGGAGATGCGTCGGAAATTAATCTTTATGGATATTAAAAAAATTTGCAATTTAAACATTTTTTTTTCAAGAAAAATTTAGTCATGAAAACATTGGTGGTTATTACAAAAAGAATAACATTTTCTCAGATTTTTTAAAATAAAAAAACTTGTTCATTATTTCCCCACCCCCAATTTTCCTTTGAGAGTTTGTTTGTGATGTCCATTATCACCATATATCGATATAATTGATTTAGATTTATATTGGCCTTGTATAATGGTTAAAAGAAATGCACAGTGTTGATAAATACAAAATAAATTTTTATATACACAATATAATAATACAGAAGGATAAGGTGAAAGTGGAAATTTCAAGGGTTTGTGTGCATATAAGAGATAGAGCAAGAGTCCAGGAAGAAGTATATATATATATATATATATATATATATATATATATATATATTTTAAGACATTTTTATGTTTAACATTCTTTTTATAGATGCAAATATTTAAGTAAATGCTCTGTTTATACTAAACAGTATTAAACAACATTTACCCACCTCAATGTCCGAGAAATTTTCATAGAAAATATTCGTCCTCCGACAGGATTCGAACCTGTATCCTATACGGAACCGTCATATAGCCTGACGTGACTTTTTACTGAATCGGCCACAGAGGATCGTTCGGTTGGCAAGGTCGAATTTACTGTTTTAAACTTCAATCATCCATGAATCTCTCACGTACATTCATATCTGCTCATGGCATATCAAATGTAAACAAATGACGTCACACATTATGAAATGGACAAAGTCCAACAATTATTTTAAGACATTTTTATGTTTAACATTCTTTTTATAGATACAAATATTTAAGTAAATGCTCTATGAAAATTTCTAGGATATTCAGGCCAGTAAATGTTGTTTAATACTGTTTATTATAAACAGAGCATTTTTCTTTTTATTATTAAAGCTTTCATTATTTTTAATCTTTTTTTACAGGTGGATGCAGTTAATATATTTGTGTTTTCTACTAGTATGTTTATAATGGAGGATACCCACTACGACCAATTATTTCCCAGATACCAACACCTATCTACGAGCTATCAAAATTCTTGAATGACATCATCACTCCATACCTACCTACCAATCACATCCACCCACGAATTCCTGCAAATTTTAAAAACTACAAAAAAAACAAACCAAGGTATAATAGCGTCAGTTGATGTCGAAAACTTATTTACAAACGTCCCCATCGACCAAACTATTGACATTATCCTCAATTCTGTATATACTAATAATTCTATCCCTCAGCCATCCATCAAACCATCCATACTAAAAAAATTACTACACATATGCACAAACAAAGTTCCATTCTATGACCATAATGGCAACATTTACACCCAAACTAATGGTGTTAGTATAGGAAATCCACTCAGTCCATGCTTTTCCAACTATTACATGTTCCACGTAGAAAATACGATATTTACACAGGTCCGTAAACTGAAAATATATGTTCGCTACGTAGATGATATTTTTATTTTAGAAAATAACATTAAAGAAATAGATACACTTAAGACCACATTTGAGAAAAACTCCATCCATAACTTTACCTATGAACTTAGCCAAAAAAACAAACTTCCATTCTTAGATGTCCTCATTGAATACAGCAATAACACTTTCATTACATCATTATACAAAAAACCTACCAGCAAAAACTTGTGCCACCTTAACTTTAAAAGCGAATGTCCACTTAGGTACAAAATAGCAGTAATAAAAAAACTTTCTAAAAAAGCACACCAGAATTCATCCTCTTGACTACTCTTCCTCAAAAAACTTAATAATGTTAAACACTAATCAACAACAGCTTCCCTAACCACCTTATAGACCACCAAATTAGACTATTTCTCCCCAAAGTAAGTAATAACAATAGTGAACACACAGTCAAAAATCACATACACATTTATTACAAAAAACCAAATGCATATTAATTACAAACAAGACGGTTACACAACTACATGCTTATCCAGACGTCTTATGTTACACCTATTTGATCACAGCTCCATTAGAACCCATTTAAACACACACACAAATTTACCAGACTCCATTAGAAACATACTAGTAGAAAACACAAATATATTAACTGCACCCACCTGTAAAAAAAGATTAAAAATAATGGATGCTTTAATAATAAAAAAGAAAAAGCCAACTTTTAACAATATTAACTACAAACAAAGCCACAATGTGCTAACCATATTCGGAAATTAAAAATATCCCTACCACACACTAAGACATACACATAATGCACACACTCAATTAAGCTGAAAAATTGAATCATCCTTGATAATGGCTAAAGGTATAGCCGAAAGCGCTAGGAAATATAAAACATTTGGACAGTTCTTACACACCCTTTGTCCAGAAAAGAAAGCTCTTGTTCGAACACAAGAAAAATTAGACAAAAAGCTTAACCGTAGTACCTTCTCTGTCATTTTTAATGAAACATGCATATATATATATATATATATATATATATATATATATATATATTATAATTTTTACATACGGACAAAAACAAATTACACACTACAAAGATGAATTCTTGTTTCAATGCAGCTGCATCTCAACTGGTGATAACCAAAAATGATTATGAACAATTCTATTTACAAGCAAGCCACTTATGGGAAAAAACATAGGGAGAAACACCTTAAGAGAAAACGAAGAAGGGTAAAGAAAGGGAAAAAGAGAAGGAAAGAAAAAAGGGTGACAGAGTAAGACAATAGTATTTGTTGATAGCAGTTTGGGCAGTGAAGGAATGTTAAAGTGTTAAGACAAGGGCCTGACTTGAAAAGTTTAAAACAAAGCGGAAGTGTCCACTACAGCTTTTGATACCGTGCAACAGTCAGAAATCAAAGTACGCCAAAACTCGCAAGAAAAAGGAGAAAGAGATGGAAAGGTGGAAATAGAAAAGAGGAAAATGATGAAGGAGAAAGGAGTAATTGAAGATGCTTTTTTACTGATGAAGAGTCAGGGACCTTAAAACAAAATCCATAGTAGTAATTGAATTAATGCTGTGTAATTTATATTATTTATATTATTTTCATTCTCATTCATGTATATATATATATATATATATATATATATATATATATATATATATATATTCAAAAGCCCTAAAAAAGTTAGGTGCAGGGAACGATTTTCATTCAGAGTTGCCAGATTATGCGAGGTTAAAAATATATATTAATATATTAGACCAGTCATTATCATTGCTTTCATGGTTGAAGGGGAGTAACTCTTATTTTCCTCTTGTATCCAAAATTGCAGCTAGCTTAAAATTTTAGGCATCAATAAACTACGGAAAAACTCAAAATTGATCGATGCATTATTAAATTAATGTTTAAGCTTACCTTTTAAAAATTCAATGATAATTCTTCTACTGCCACTTAATTTAAAGATGATTTGATGTACATAGATCCTTATTTTCCATACAAACAATTATTTTGATTTCATGGTTGACAGAACAGGGAACAAGTTATAAGATAATATTAATATAGTGCAAAGATGAGGAAATAGAAATTAGAATTAGTTATACATTCAACATTTGAAGAGTTAGAGAAACATAATAGCTAATTATGTAAAACCTATATTATGGAATCTATATGAATAAATGCGAAATTGGAGTTCAATTCTCCCATGAATTCTGAGATTAAAAAGCCCCAGCTCTACTTTATAGTAGGTATTTACTTGACCCCCAATAGAGTCAGGTTGTGACACAAGATTGGTTTAATGTGGAGGAACCTGAACATGTACACTCTGGCTAAGGACAAAAATTCCCCAAGCCCCCACAATCGTTGATTGCAAAGTCCACAGTGTGAGCAGTGATCCCTCTCTCTGCTGCAATAAGAGAGTGCAGCCTCGGGCATCTGCTCTCCAGGGCTGGGCACCTCACTGTGTGATTTTCTTCAGTTGCGACTTTGTCTTCTGACTGAGCTGCAACTGAGTCGTACTTTGCCCAAAGACAGAGACATAACTGAGAGATGATAAATAGGGTATTACAAACTACTTAAGAGCAATTTACAGACAGTATTTACTCTGTCTCCCCACTAAGACAAGATGTGACACGAGGTCAGTTTTTAAGGTGGGACCCGTCCTGGGTATGACAATAAACTACATCCATGTCCAGGGTAAGACGATAAACGATGTCCAACAGCAAGTCCTCTGATCAGGAGGTTTTGAGGAGCGTGGAACCACCTCTTAATTGCTGGTGTTCCCAGGTCCACCCTGAGCCGTGGTGGTAGCACCTGTTAGGGTCCCAGCTATGGGCAAATAGTTAACCCTGAAACAGAGGTAAAAAGCATTATAAAAGTGTAAAAATAGGTTTTAATACTAGAAATTCTTTGTAAAAAATCATTACCAGAAATAGATTTTTGACGAAACAAAATATTACCAGGAAAAAAGTTGTCGGTATTAAATACCCCATTGAGGTTGATATGCCATAAAACAAAACAAACCATTAAGGTGGGAACACTAGTGTGTTCACCCGGGCAAGGAACAAAACAAGCCCCAGCAACCATTGGTTGCACTGATCCCTCTCTTTAGTGAAAAAATGAGAGGGCTGGACACCTCTTAGTATAATTTTCCTCAGTTGCGACTGTCTTTGACGGAGCCATCTCTGAGCGCATTCTGCCCAAAGACAGAGACGCAACTGAGAGATGATAAATAATGTTACAAACTAATCAAGAGAGCAGAGATTTACTTGACCCCCTGGTTTTAGCTGCTCATAGCGTGTCCAAGCTGGTCAGAGACTTATTTGAAAAGTCAGGTTGTGCACAAGGTCAGTTTTTAATGTGGGGACCCAAGTGTCTTCACTCGGGCTGCTGGTCTTAGCTGGTCATAGCTTGTCAGAGCTGGTCCCAGATAGTCATAGCTGTGATACTACCAGTGCAGGGATGGATCCCTGTGACCAGCAAGTACCCGAATGTGTATATCCCTCCAAGGAGGGGTTTACATACTAGGTATTTACTCTGTCTCCAAACTAAGATGAGTTGTGACACAAGGTCTTTTTTTTTTTTTAAGGTGGGCACCCAAGCAAAGAACAAAAATTGGTTGTGCTGGCTTTGGTGCAAGCACTGATCACTCTATTGGATGCAATAAGAGGGTGCGGCCTCTGTCCTTTGACGGAGTCACCTCGGAGTGCACTCTACCCAAAGACAGAGATGCAACTGAGAGATGATAAATAGATGTGTTACAAACCCCTCAGGAGAGGGGTTGTTTTACTTGACTCCCCATTGAGT
>OZ038501.1:41666152-41786152 GCA_964036315.1 Acanthosepion esculentum
CTACATTTTACTGTGTTATTTGTATTACCATTCATTTTATTATTAATTTTGATATTTCATTTATAGAAAAAGTGCCATAACTGCGATTAATATAAAAATAAGATCATATAAATTTCATAAGATGATACTGATACTTTTAGGTACCCTTCTCAGTTAAAATTGAAAAATCAAATAAACTTCTCCACACGTGTTTCGCAAAAGTAAAGGCATTAACAGTGGAGAATAATGCTTAACACAAATAACGCAACTTAATTGTATTCTGGTTGACCTTCCGTACTTTATAATTCGAGCCCGATTATAAACACAAAATTACATTTCTTAATTACTGCGAATCTTCTCATTAGTCAAAATGATACAATTTACAACGCACTAAAAAAAAGATCTATCTCATTAGGACACTTACAAAACCTGATGCGGCTTTTAACTAATTTTATAATATTTTAACAACTTAAATGTAAAAATCTATTATAATTAAAAAATAAACAAATAATTGTATTAAAAATTCATTTTTCATTGAAAAAATTTTTTTGCTTTCAGAAAATATTGTCCATGTTCATAAGAACAGCTAAAAGCAACTAAAAGCATTTGAAATTAAATAATATATTTATTTTATTGAGTTTTGTATGTTACAATTCAGAGCTGATTTTCAGGTAGGAGGAATCCAATTAAAAACAAAAAAAAAACATGATTTCCATTCCTCAAAGCCTTTGCTTTTAACTATTGTAATCACTAAACCTGATGCGATCGAATTTCTAGTGTTTTCATAAAATTAGTTGGGGAGGGGGGTAATAAATATAAAAAAATATTTCTGACATGACTTTAATAAAAGAAAACATATTTATAATAATTTCGATCATCTGTGAATAGTTTCTGAAAGTTTCATCAACATATGACAATTACTTTTATTTTTGCAAGATTTTCCAAAATGTGTGTCATACAAAATAAAGTGCTAAAAATTGTATATGTTATTTTACTCGTTCTGGTGATACAAAGAGAAACAAGGATTTTTAAATGAAAATTCAGATTGTTCTAAAAAGAAGGAAAAAAATTTTTAAATAATTAAAATAAACTTTGATCTTTGCTCTTAATAATAACATAAATATTTAGAGGATAAAATTTTGTTTTCATCAAGTTTGGCGTCTTTTTCATCATGCTATGCTCTTTTTTTTTTTGCAATCTCGTGGAGGTACCGATGTATGTCATGTATATGTACATATACTAGGGTCACCAATTTTCCACGATCACGGAATCGCGGACGGAATTGCGGACTCGTTAATCTGAAACGGAATCTCGTATTTTTTCATGCAATCATTTTCCATCACAAATTAATTCTTTCTTTCTTTATTTCAAATATAAAAATAATACTTGAAAAATGAAAACTGTCTCTTAGGTTTTGCAATATTTTAATGAATAAAACAATGTAACGTTATTTCCTTTAAATTTATTCTTTATATATATTTGTAGTTATTTTTCCTCTTACGGCCTAAAAAAGAATTTAAAATTCTGCACTAGTACAAAAAAGTAGATTTTCCTAGAAAATTTTATCTTATTTTTGAAAAAAAAACAAACTTTATGTAGCAAAGCAAAGCAAAGCAGATAAAAGTCAGTTGGTTACAGCATCCACCCTCTAACCGAATGAGACTTGGTCCCATTGATAAAGTGGAAATGGGAATTATAGACAATATGAACCTAAAAAATGAAAGAAGGAAGAGAAGCAAGATCAAAGCAATAAATTTTTAAAATCTATTTCTTTGGTTTAATTTCATAACTTGTTATTTTATGAAATGCTACATTTCTCTCATACAATTTATAAATATAAAATAGTTTTCTTCTTTCAACATCCGACTACAGTAAAGCTGACAGTTACACTGCAATCCTTCTTGATTATTTTTTCATATTTTGTTTTCTAATACAATTAACAATTTGCCAAAATGGCTGAATTTAGTGAATCACCCTCAAGTTCAAAAATTGCACCTGCTCCTCCAAAAAGAAAAAAAATGATCCCAGTATCTAAAATTTGTGCTAAAGCCAGTTGAACAATTTCCTGTATAAGGCATGATATTGATAGTTTTGCAGCTGTTAAAGACTTGCAAGTTCCTTCTACTGATATTATAGAAGAATTTCAAATTTATGTGAATTACAAAAGATAACTTACCAAATCCTTTTAATATCCCAGCATTTTGGAAAGCAAATAAGAGCAGATTTCCTCTTCTAGAACAGATTACCAATAAGGTCATATGGATGCCTGTTACCAGTGTTGATGTTGAACGTTCATTTTTTCAATATAAACATTTAATGAATAATCAACATGAAAATCTAATCCCTGAGAATACCAAGCAATTTACAATGTTGTATTTCAATGGAGATTTAGAAAAAAGATTTAATGATTGCTAATTTCATAATTTGGGAAATATTCAATTTCAAATTTGAGCAGTATTTCAATTTGTGATCAATTTTATTTAAATTTTGAATTAATGCTTATATTTTGTTACGGAGATTGAAGTATGATTTAATTATTGTTTTGTAAAATTGTCAAAGTTTTTAATATACTTTGAGTTATTTGCTGTTGATTCTGTGGAATCTTCCACGTCAACCAGTTTACCCTCTGCTAGGAAATGCACTCTTCCTGTTACGATTTTTACCAACATCATACTTACAAATAATCAACAGGCATTCATTGGTTAATCACCGTCAATCTAGCATGCTGATTGGTCAGTATCGACCAATCAGATCGCTCCCACACACAAGATCAATTTAGGCGCCAATTGAGTTTGAGCCTGTCATGTGGGAAAACATGGTATAAAAACTGAACATGTGTGATTCTCTCAAGAAGAAGACAGAAACGGATTCTCGCTCTCTCTGTTTCGACACGCGGACTCTCGAACCTAACTTCTGCTTCGTCACTCAACAAAACTGCCAAAATGTGATTCTTAAAGGACTCCCATCTTGACTAATGCAGTCAGATGTAAAAGAACTTTACAACAATTCATGCAAGTATAATTCCAGCATCTTTTATCCAACTTGCATAATACACAATTCACTCAATATTCTAAACTGCATTTTAATAATCTTTTTCGTTATGAGTCTAGGTACAAATATTACCTAATCAAAGGGACGTAACTCAGACTCACTTTTAAGTTTGCATGCATGTATATTCAATACTTAATAAATTCAATTGTCATGTTTTTAGCTCTACGTTCTGTTTTGTATTTTACCATTGGTATTTCACGTCAAATACAATTTGCTTTGTTCCACCACATTGGATAGCGACTTTCAGCATAACTGCATAATTCTTTCTACACATTTCCTAGACAAAATAAAAATAATTGTGGCGAACAGCCCTTCAACACGCAACAAACATGGCTAAACCATCACACCCCATCATACACGGGGCCCGTTCCGCAAAAATTCTTTTGTTGATTTTATTGCAGACTACCACATAATTATCAATCTGAATTCTTTTAAATAAAAATAGAACTTATTTTTTTAATTGAATTTTTTCAACATGCTAAAAAATGTAGTCATTTGCTATTTCTTGATATGAAATAAAACTTTGAATTATGTTTTTTAAGTTTTAATTTATCCAATTTTGTCATAAAAGTTTAAAAAAATAAATTAATTAAATAAAAAAGGAAAAATTAAATTTTGCAAAAGTGAAAACAGAAAAAAACGGAATTTACTAAAATTGGAAACGGAATCAATGAAAATTTGAAATGGAAAATCGGGGTCCTTAATATACATGTATGTATATATATATATATATTGTGTATATTTCGGCAGCAATATTTCATTAATGCATGTTTCATTAAATAATATAAACAGATTTTGTCTATTTATTTTAAGTAAGTTCCTTTCATATTGTTTGATAAGCTTAATCACATTATCGTTGAAAGATGAAAGGAAAACACCATTGATACATGTTTAAATCCAATCTAAGCTTTTGGCTTACATAAGCCATTATCAAAGATGACAATTTCAATAAATCAAACAACACACAGACGAAACTAGAATGATAGTCCATCCTTGCTGCTTGAATAAGCTCAAAGTAACGACAAACTCGTATATACGAGACAAGGAAGTGAAAATCGCGTCGCAGCTCATAATGTCACACATGACCAAGCGAGAGTGAAAAACAAGAATTATTAAGTATGGGAAGCTGTTGGTATAAACCAATGGCTTCTGTTATAAATTATAGGCATATAAGAATATTTGTGGAGATTTCATAGTTTATTTTGTTCAAGTTAGGTTTCAAGTGTTTTATGTATATAGCTTCAAGGATTTTTAATTTTTGTTTATTGTTTTCATGTTTAAGTATAGTTGTGTTGTCAACAAGGATTTTCCAGAATTGAATACACGGGCTGGCATGTTGTTTTAAATGTCTAAAAATGTTAGAATTATCATTTAAATATAGAGTTAAGCGCCGTGAAAGCAAGTTTGTGGTGTGACCAACATGAATATTATTTAATCCATTGGAGATATATATATATATATATATATATATATATATATATATATATATATATATGTACATATACATGTGTGTGTGTGTGTGTGTGTGTGTGTGTGTATGTATATATATATATATATATATATATATAACCCTCGCTAAATTTTATTTTTTTTATTCCCGGAGTTATTTTTTCTGATTTCTTTTTGAATTTGTAGGTCTGATGAATTGGATCGTAATTATGATTCCAATGTAATAAATTATAACCATGGAATATTAATGTTTAAGCCTTTTATCCTATATATATATATATATATATATATATATATATATATATATATATATTTATCATTATATATATATATATATATGTATGTATGTATGTATGTATGTATGTATGTATTACGGTCAAATCACGCTGAACACACCGGTTCCCGTTCAATCACCGAAGTTAAGCATCGTAGAGCCAGGTCAGTACTTAGATGGGGGACTGCTTGGGAACACCTGGTACTGTAAGCAGTGTGGCTGTGTGGCTGTGTGGCTGAGTGGTCTAAGGCCTTTACTTTAGAATCACGAGGCACCGAGTTCGAATCCTGGCTGGAATTAATTTCAGCAGCTATCGGACTCCAAGCACAGGGTACCTTTGGCAAGTGTCTGTTCCATAGCCACGGGTCCACCAAAACCTTGTGAGTGAATTTGGGAGAGGAAACTGTGTGGAAGACCTCGTTGGCCAAAGCTAGCACGTTATCACAAAAACACCGTGATTGCGAGTTGAGGTGGCCAGCCTTGTTCATTTATGATCACGCTGGGTTCGCACCAACGCTCTAAAACTGTTAATTGGTTCTGCACACGCCAATAACAGTATAAACTGCAGGTGGGCTCTGTGGGCATTTCCCAGTTGGGAAATTGCAAAAATGCCTGTGCAAATGTTGCCATATGCGCTAGCTAGCTGTCCATTGCAACGGGTGTCCTCGAAATCGAGTGGCCAATTATTATATATATATACATATATGTATACACTTAGTGTAGATTCCCCTTGTAACTGTAGGAACCAAGATATTTTCCCAGTAGATTGTAAATGTAGGGCATCTAAACTGATCTAACAGTCAACAATCTACCATAAAGAGAACCGAAACTTCAATTTTGTCTATATTGGAATTTTCGCACGTGAATGGAAGTGCCGTCTATATACCCATCAACACTCATTTTCCAATCGTTAACTGAAGTTCCAAACTATACTTTCTGAAAAACTTTGGGAATTGTGGGAGAAAAAACAAAACCCTCAAATTGACAGGAAAATAATAGGGTTTGCCAGCACTCCTGGTAGCTTTAAAGGTATATGCAATCTATGCCTACATGAGAAAATTAAGATATTATATATATATATATATTATAAATAGATATATAATAGATTATATATATGTATTATATATAAAGATATGTAATATATATATATATATATATATATATATATATATATATATATATATATATATATATATATATATGTATAATATAACATTTATAATATAATATATATGTATAATATAACATATAGAAGACTTATATAATATATATATATCATAGAATATATATATATATATTATATAGAATATATATAACATATATGTCATATATATATTATATATGTAATATATATTACATATATAATATATACATATATGTCATATATATAATGTATATATTATATATACAATATATATAATATATATAACATATATATAATATATATAACATATATATAATATATATAACATATATATAATATAATATATATATAATCTCTATCTATAAAAGGCAGGATGTGTGTGTGTGTGTGTGTGTAACGAATGTACGGACGCAATTTTTGACGGATTTGCACCAAATTTGACATGAACATGCTCCAAGTTAGTAGAAAGGCCAAGACCGACTTTGCATTTCCCAACTCCCATCGATAGTGGAAATAATTGATTTTTTCATGCTTCTATGGCAGTTTTCATGTAGTATTTTTATGCATACTTCTATTCCAATTATAGTTTTCATATCTTTAAAAAATACAATATAAAAACTTAAATTTTGTGGGAATTATTAATCAAAGTTCAGAAATTATTCTGAAACAACCATTTTGCATATCATTGTTTTTTAATAAATAAAATACTTTAATGCTGTTTCCTTTGGACATATCTGTTGATTGTCCAATTGTTTTTATATTAAACTCCAAAACAAAATCCCAAATGTCAGATGTTCATTGCGTAAGGAAATCACATTCTGAATACAGTAGGAATAAATAAATTTTTAAAAAAAGATTTCTAAACACTGTAGCATATTTGATTTAAGATATTTATTTGATGCAAAAGAATATTGGATATTGTTAAGAGAATCTCCTTTTTCTGAGTTCTGGGTCATTTAGATCAAAGACTTCAATGAAGTCATTGATGTGGTGAATGACCTGACAAGTAGAGGTCTTCATCTGGGCTTTCATTGGTTGGTTGGCGCCATAAATTAAGTGTGTTTGCTGGCCGAATCCAAGAGTATTGGAAATCCTTTTGGATCTGACTGTTCACAGTACATGCAACTATACCACAAAAAACCAGCAATTCAATTTTAGGAAATGGATTATATGACAAAGTTTTAAAAATTTCCTAGAATAAATGACATTTCCAACCAACCAAATTAATGAAATCATTATTTACACTATTTACATGTGGACTATTATCTCCATCTTTGTTGTTGTTATCACAATGTTTCATCCTTTGTACCCTCCAGGGAATTTCAAATGGAACCATTTATTTAATCTATAGAAGTAGACTGTTCCCATTGCACTGCCCATGACTAGTTCTTATTTTTGGTACTGCTCAGTTATTGCTCACACTGAACTCAAAATTACTATATCACCAAATTCACAAACCAGTGCTTTAATTGCTATTGTCCTGTGGACAATTATGTGTGGAGAACTTGGAGCTTTAAACCTAATCTGCCTGCTGATGAGTGCTGCTGCTTGTCAGGCAGCTACTGATCACTAGTAGCAAAAAAGAGACAAATGAAAATTCTTCAACAGCAACAACAAAAGAGAACAGCTCCAGTGAGTGCAAACAAGTATGACAAGCAGCAACAGCACTCAAGTACTCATCAGCAGGTAGGTTAGGTTTAAGGTTCCAAGTTATTCATAGAGAATTGTCTCATAGGACAATAACTGAGTGGACTGGTTCATGAATATGGTGACATATATTATGAGTTCAATCCCTGGGCTGGGTAGTATGCATTTGGACTCGGTGGAAACAGGGCAAGCAATAACCGAGCAGTATTAAAAAATAAGAACTCGATGACATGGGCAGTGAAACAATAAGTGTCCCATATATTAAATAAAGGGTTCAGTTTGAAATTACCCAAACACCTGATGAAGGCTGGCGGGCACAATAACTGAAATATTGTGATAACAACAACAAAGATGTGAACAATAGTCCACATGTAGAGAGTGTAAATAATGATAATTTCTCATTCCAAAAATTCAGACAGAAATTAATGATTAATTAGATTCAAAACATATAAAATTTAATGTTCTATAGAAATTATATATTAGGATAGGAACTACTTTAGCATTTAGTGATATATATTGTTAGGAATGAGGGATTAATTTGGACTGATTTGTACTTTAATTGGCACATTTTCAGTTTTTCCCTTTTGAATAAAAGAGAAAATGCCAAGCAAAATGTTTAAAAATTGCAACTGAGAAACAAATGTGAATCAGGTGCAGAATTTTTGTTGCATGTTTTTTCATCTGTGGAGTAAGAATAAAAATAAATATAATAAATATGACTCAACAGATTCTATCTGAATTAAATAAAGGACAAAATGAAAGGGAGATAGAATTATCAGGGAAAAAGTAAAAGGTAGAGAAACTTAACAATAAACAGAAAACTCTGAATTGACTGAACAATCAGATTAAGGTTATGTCATTAAGGTTATATAAGATGTTAACAATTACTCTGCTTTATAGTTTAGTGACAGCTATAAAACGTTAGATGCTTTAAGCAAAAATCTACACCTGGGTGTGCAAAAAACAGTAGAAAGATATAACTGTTAATGAAATATAAAAATGTGAACTGATGATGATCTACTCAGTTGTAGGGTATTGGACAACAAGCCACTAAGTTTATTACCAGTATTACTTTCAATAAAAATCAGTGTAAAGAATGTGTACTTTTAATAATAAGTCTAATACTCAAAATCTATGTTACTTATTTACAGAAGTACATCAATGAAAAAATATTATCATACACTATAAATATTGATTTTTCAACATAATCTTCCTTATCAATTTACTATATCCAACACTTTTACATATATAGGTTGAACATTATGCAGTGGAAGTTCTGTTAATAGTATCAGATTTAGGACTTATTGATCCAATCTCATATACCTTATAAATGATAAACACTCAGAGCAAAGGCTTAAAAATATACAGTTCTATTTTGGATACAAAGTTCAAGATCATTTTGAACTTAATATCAGCAAAGAAAAGGAAATTGTATTTTTAAGAAAGTTAACAAATTTTTTCCAGAATGATTAATCAATAGATAAAGAAGAAATTGTAATAGTTTTATATCCAAATGTTACTTAAAAAGCAATCCCAAAACATTCTCAACTGTCAATATACCTGAATGGCAATGGCAGGTGGTTTTCTACCCACATTCCAACCAAGTTGTAGAGTAAATAAGATGTATTATCACACTGAATCAGAATAGGACTAAAGGCAAAAGCTAAGTCGGTGATTTTTTTTAAAAAATCATTTCACCCTCAAGCAAGGCAATAAAGCCATTTAAATAAAAGGTGTTACTAAGCATGAAACAATATGAGAAAAAGAAAAACATTAATATTTTGACAGATATACATACACACAAACAAAAACAACAACCTTGCTCTTGCTATTGAATATAAACATTATTTCATAAAATAGAAATATTAGAAATGAGTACAAAAAGAGAATAGTTAAATATACAATTTCTAAAATCAATCCAGTTCAATAAAAATAAACTTAATTGTACTTTTCGTTTTAGCAATATTTTTTAACTATACTTAACATATCCTGTTAGAATACCAATTATTTAACTCAAACAGAAGTGTTCACTTTGACGTCCACAACACATAACAAAAACGGAGTCATAAAACATATTTTCTGACTCATCAGAAAAGGTTCACACAGTTTTCACAGCAACTATTCTTGAGCCAGTGATTCACCATAAAGTCAACACTGATTTCACCCATAGAAAAAGGTATGACCTTGCTCATATTAGCAACAGACACCACAGCAAGTAAACTTAACTAAATGTAGCAGACCACAAAACTGTCCAGGACATCAGTAGTAACACCAAGGCATTTCCATCAACAGTGATGCCTTTGGTTAGTGACAAAACCAGCAGCAGAGACTAACACTCAACTACTACAATGTGGTTACTTGTAGAATATTTCTCCCATGAGTCTATTTCAGTTGACTACATGTACATGTTGATTTTCTCCATGCATCTATCTCAACTACTACTTTGTGTTATACCCTTGTAAATCATGGGAAATAAAAAAATTCCTTGACTTACCAAAATCATATATTATCCCCATTTAATGCTTTGTCGCTTCCACTTTTTTCTTGTTAATCGTAAGGCCACTTTACAAGCTAATTGTGCTTGAAAGTTAATTCATCAATTACAGAACATAAACAAGTAAGTATTTTTTTAAATGAAGTTATATCAAATTTTTTTCATTAGTTTACATTAATATATTAAAATCTAAATTTCTGAGGTCATACAGTACTTTTTAAATTATTTTTAATTGTAAAAGAACATAAATAATTTTATCTGATGTTAAGATAGAAATTATATAATTTGTACTGATTGCAATGGGAAATTTTGTAAATGCAGCATTTATGATTTTGCAGTTCAGTTACAGTTCAAGCTTTTTTTAAGATCTTATATTTATATCAATTAAGATAATCCTCAAAAACAAATGTTGGAGTTTTAAGTTTCATTTCTTACTATTAGCATTCTAGTAGCTACATTTATAAAGCCAAAATATTGCTGACTGTTTTTTTAAATAATGCACAAAATCTTACAAAGTCGTTTTATAAATTATTAATACTATCAAAATCAAATTTGAATAAATATACAAATTTGATTGTCTTTGATTATGCAAAATAAGAAATAGAAACCTGATCACAGCATTTGTACAAATGTATAACAAACAAAACCTTCTCAGAGCTCTATATAGATAAATCAAGTAAATGTGATTTTAAATTTCTATCTAAAAAGAAAATTTTTTAAAAATTTTCTAATGAATTTGGCATTTATGTTTAAACCAAATTTTATAACAAAAAGACTGACTGTTCAAAGAATACTTTGCTGGAGTTTAGAATTAACATTTTAATTTTAATTAAAGTTTGTTGTAATACACATTAGAGAGAAAGGAAACATTAATCTTCTTTGTTGCTAGTCTACTGTTGAAACCTGTAAATACAAGTTATACAAATATAGAAACATAACCAAAAAGTAATCCAACTAATGTCACCTGATGCTAGAAACAGTTATCTTTTTAATTTTCCTAAATACCTTATGCTTGACAAACAAGACAAAAAGATATCCTGATATTCTAATGAAATTCAAATACCACAAAATATTTGAAATTTTTAAATGTCACCCACACCTCCTCAAGCTTCTTCAGACCACTGTGGTTAGCATCTAGCTGACTCCTTACTCATTAAGGCATTGCTGGTTTGTCGCTAGTATCTTGATGCATCAAGATAATAGTGACAAATCACAGATCCACTCAATCCAGCTGGTGTTTGTCTGTTTACTACCATTCACTCCTCTGCCACGTTGTGTTTATTTGATCTCAGAGTGTGAGAAAATCACTGATGAAGCAAACTGAAGAGAAGACAGGTTATCGCCCAGGAACTACTCAAAAAAAGGATTCTTTGGAATAAACAATTAACTCAGGTTAAAAATGTAACAAAACTCTGGTTTATATACGATTTGTTGTATAAAAGTTTTAACCCTTCCCACTACTGTTATAAACAAACAATACTGGGATCCCCTATTGGAGTTTGCAGCTTGTGTTAGTAATAATTTAAATTTCTAAGTTCTGGTCTTCAGGGCCAGCACAAGGTCTTGGTCAAGAGGTTTTGGCAAACGACATGGATTCCAGTAGCAGTAGAGTGGGACTCTCCAAGCCAAGTTGTCCAAACCTCCTGCATCCATCAGAGGTGCAGTTGACCAGGGTCTGGGTTCAGTTATCTTCCACCCTCAGCATCAACCTTTTCCTAAAATTCCATATTTTCAAAATATGTTTACTCGAGTGATTTTCCAAATTTGGGGTTGACTAAGCCCCCTTTTGAGAGCATCTAACCTCAAGAGTAAATTCTTACTTCAAGTTTTAGCTTATTATTTTGTTTTGTATTAATTAAGATTTTTATTGTTTTAGAAGTAGTTGTAAAAAATTTTATGTTAAGCTGAGATAAATTCTTTTCAATTGTAGTTATATTTTGATTCATTGGGTTTGTCAGAATGGTCCACTATTCCATTTTGAAATATTTCATGTTGAATATGAAATAGTTAAGGTTTTGGAGAATCAAGTAAGAGGAAAGGAGTCCCACTGTCAGGAAGTGCAAGAGAAGAAACTGTTGAAGTAGAAGTGGCTGTTACATTTAACTGTTTAAACAGTAAAAGGGTGGGACCTAGATACCAACCTAGTGGCACACTTAAATTCATGTAGTTAGGACATCAGAGCAGTTGCCATGAAGCCACATCACATCTGTGAGAAAGTGACTAGAGTTGCAATGCCAAGTCAGGACTGACTACATTGCAGATCTTTCTTTGGATTTTGTCTAGAACCCTGGGATGAACAACAGGAGCACCAAACTATATATGGCAACAGTACTCAATGCATAGACGAATGATAGATTTGTAGATGTGAAGGATGGACAAGAAAAACTTTCTGGCATGACACAGAGAACCAACTTTCCTTGCGGTAGATGCAGCTATTGATTCAATATAGTTCCACTTCGTCAGTGGAAAACGTGAGGCGAAGAAGGCACAGTGTGATGCTTTCATGAAGTCAAGCATTAACCATTAATGTATGATGGTTAAATGAGAGCATTAAAATTTACAAGCCATTTTCTGCCCCAGTTAACCACAAGACGAACGGCCAGGTTAGCTCTGTCAGCATTGCTGGATTTACTATTGAGACAGGAGTAAATGGTAGTGTCGTCTGCATAAATACCTACTTGAGAGATGATGACAGGGACTTGGGGAACATCCGCATTCGTATGGAAGGAACTGGAAGAGAGCCTGTTCAGTATGACCTTCATTTCATGATTTGATAGGAATGATTGGATTAAATCAAATAATCATCCTGTAATACCATATCCCTGAAGCTTACATAGAAGGCCAGCATGCCAAGCCCTGTCAAATGCCTTTGAGATATCTAGAGCCACAGCTCAAGCTTCAGCATTATTATCAAGAGCTTGGGATACATATTCAGTTATTGCCATAAGTACATCAGCAGTAGACTGAGCAAAACAGAAATCATATTATTTATCAGAGAGTAGATCATGGGAGGTAAGATGCTTAACCACTTCAGCATTGATTAAAGCCTCAAATACTTTGCCGAAGAGTGGTAAGTGACTGATAGAGCAGGAGTTAGAGGGATCAGAAGGATCTCCAAAGTTATTAAAAACAGGGATGACAGACTGGAAAGAAAGAATCAATGAGACAATAATTGTATAGTTTGGAGAGAACTGGAGCCAGCTCAGGAGCACATTTCTGAAAGACTACAGCTAGTATCCTGTCACCTCCACTTGCTTTATGAGAGTTTAATTTAAAGATGATGTCCAGCAACAGGGTTATGTACATATCACTTAGTAGAGTCTCAGTTCTAGGGGGAAAGTCAGGTGTGGGCACTCTGAAGGAGTCAAGTGTTGAGATGGATGAAAATTTCCAAGCAAAGCATTCAGCCTTATCTACTGCAGATGTCAGGTCTTTGAATTGATTGATTAGGGGAGGGATTGAGGATTTGCTGTTGTTCAGCACACTTTTGCAGAGATGCCAAGTCTCTAGAACCAAACTTGTGAGATGCCATACATTGTTTCATTCTAACAAACAGTAACTTCGCTTTTAAGGACATGCTTGCACTCATTATGAGTAGAGACAATGTGATGTCTGTTGCAATCAGACATGTCACTCTGGTACAAATGGAAGAAGTTGGCTATAGTGGCTGTGGGCTATAGTGGCTGAGCAAGCAGGTGAGAACCAAGTAGACAAGCATGCTTGGAATGAAAGCATCGATGCCAGCTTTTACCCAGGAGGAGACCTACTTACAAATATAGTAATTATTTACCTCTAAAATTATACCACATATAGATTTTATCTTTACAACAGTAAATATGAACCAAGATTTCTACAAATACGTTTATATAAAAGATATATTTAAAAATGTGGACCAAAAAAAAAAAAAAAGAGTTAAATACTTTATGAAATAGCCTTTGTTTGCAATGACAGACTATTTGTTTTCTTTAAGTAGCTTTGAACACTCTTCTACTGGTATTTTGAACCATTCTTCATGGCAGATCTTCGGTTACTAGGCTGTCCAGCATCGACACACATTTTCAATCTGGTTCAGATTCAGGAACTAACTGGGCAACTCCAATAGGTTTATTTTCTGATTTTCAAACAATAGTTTGCCTGGATTGGTGGTGTATCTAGAATTATAGTCCTGCTGAAATAGCCAACAGGACTTCATTATGCAAAGAGGCCTTTGTTCAATATATTTTGGCATGTGTCTCCATTCATTCTTTCTTTGATTATGTGAAATTGTCCTGTAAACATGTGACGAAAAACAGTTATTTTTCAAGCTCTACAAAATTGTAAGCCATGATAGAAAAGTGTGTAACTGCTATCCCTGATGCGTGAAGATCTATCAACTCTAGTAATCCTTGACTGTATCTTTACCATTCTTACAATTCTAGCTGAAAACCTTGGAAAGTTTCCAAAATGAATTGTAAGAATCAAGAACAGTTCACTTTCAAGCTGCATTCGTTCCACTTGCAAATTAACAAACCAATGCCACACAGATAAAAATTGTAGCTCTTTACCAATGACTTTAATGATAAAGACATTGAGTTTTACAATTGTTATGTTTTGCATATCTCTCTGCATAGTAGTAGTCATAGTACAGTTCTCCATGTCCTGAATAGCTATCAGGTTTGCTAGGCATAGCCTCTATGTTCACCAGTTGTTCTCTATTTATACTTGCCTATCTAATTTGCATACGATACTACACCTCCATGAATCACAGAGGCTGTATACCCTTGTTTTATCTTTTACTATTCCTGATTATTTTCATATTGTGTTGTCCTTCCTGTTGTCTTTCTTGTTTTCTCTTTAATAGTGATCTTGGTCTCTTCATTTTCTTCTTCATACTCATCTGTCTTTTCATTCTCACTTTCTTCCATTTCCTGCTCTGTTCCACTTTTGTAACTTTCTGTCTCTTGTTCTTGATCTTCCATTTCTATGTCATCCTGTTTGTTTCTGCTTCTGAACGGATCTGCATGTGCCAGTATATGTCCTTTTTTCTCAAGTATAGCCATGATGTGTCCTTTTTGTATCTGGAAATTTGCTTCTTCTGGATTAGCCTCTTTATTCTTTCTATACCATACCTTTTCTTTCTTTGCAAAGGATATAGTTATAGGGGCTCTGATTTGTCTCCCCATTAATGCCGAAGAGCTCAATTTTTTTCCCGCATGTGGAATGGATCTGTAACTGAGGAGCATTTTTGGTAGATATGCTTCTATGCTTTCATTAAGTGGTGAGAATGCTTTTCATTCCATTTTTACTGTTTGTAGCATTCTTTCTGCAATGCCATTAGATTGTGGGTGATATGGTGGTGTCTTGTATGAAATGCACCCAATCTGTTTTAACCACACACATAAGTTCTCATCGCAAAATTTGTTGGTGACTATTGTCTGGGATACTCCATTCCTTGAGAATATAGTTCTTTGTACTTGCTTTATTATTGTGGATTTTCTGTCTTTTACTCTGACAACCTCTGGCCATCCTGAATATGAGTCCACTAATACTAAGAACAATCCCCTATCTTTGATATGTGCGTGATCCAGGTGGACCCCAACCCATGGCTCTGCTTCCTTAGGCTATGAGTGAATTTTTACTTTTCTTTGAAGTTTTTTGTATTTCTGCACATTTTGAACATCCTTTACATTCTTTGAATATCCTGGCCACCAGGCTTATAACTTTAGTTGGTTTGGTTTGTTTTACGGCATATCAACCTCAATGAGTTATTTAATGCCGACAATATTTTCATTGTTGGTAATATTTTTTCAAAAAATCTATTTCTGGTAATGTATTTTCCTTCAAAAATCTATTTCTGGTAAAAAAAATTTCCTTCACTGGTAATTTTTTTTCAAAAAAATGTTTAGCTGGTAATGTTTTTCTTTTTTCAAAAATATATTGCTGGTAATAATTTTTTTTTACAAATTATTTCTGATATTAAAACCTATTTTTACACTTTCATAGTGTTTTGACCCCAGTTTGGAGGTTAACTATTTGCCCATAGCTGGAACCCGAGTCAGAGTGGACCTGGGAACACCAGCAATTAAGAGGAGGTTCCACACTCCACAAAACCTCCTGATTAGGGGCCTTGCTGTTGGAAGTAGTTTATCGTCTTACCCAGGACACAGATGTAGTTTATAGTTGTAACTTTAGTCTTCTTTGTGTTGCTGTTATGCCACAATGCACTTCATCATGTACTCTTTTTAATATGTCCCCTCCTATTATTTGTGGAGCTACTATTATATCCCCATTGCATATTATGCCATTTTCTATGGTTAGTTTGTGCTTCATTTCTTTAAAGGGTCACTTTGCCATCAAACAATTGCTCCATATATTATTTTTTATTCTCTCTACTATTCTGCTTAATATTGGATCTTGCTTTGTTTCTATTTTGAGTCTATCTAGAGAAAGTTTCTACCCAGTTATCTTCAGTATTTTCCTGTTTTTCTTGTTTCATTCTTGAATTGTATGTAATCTTGATAAAGCATCTACGTGAGAGATAGTCCTCCCTTTTATGTATACTATGTCAAAATTGAATGCCATGATTTTCATTGCCCATCTTAAAATTCTTGATGATATAACTTTTGGCAATTCTTTTCACAGGTTAAACATGAATTCTAATGGTTTGTGGTCCGAGGTTAATAAGAATTCCTATCAAAACGTTTTGTGTCCTTTCCATGCTCGATACAATTGCTAGTGCTTCTTTTTCAATATTCGAGTAGTTAGTTTCTGATGACATTAACCTTCTTGATATGTTCATGATTGGGTGTTCTTCTTGTGATAGAATAGCAGCAATTGCCTTTTCACTCGCATCTATGGTTAACATTACTTCTTTTTGTGGATCTTAAACTTTTATTATTGGTTTGTACCTCAGTATTTTCTTTAGTGTTTCAAAAGCAATAGTTAAATTCATTGTTTTTTTGCATAATTTTGTAAATGGTTCTATTATGTTGCTGTATCTTGATATGTATTTACTATAAAAATTTATTAGCCCCCAAAAGGATTCTAATTCTTTTTTATTTGTTGAAGCAGCTATTTCTGTTATTTTCTTTGTTAGTCTATCATTGAGTGATATGCCTTCTTTTGATATTTGCTATCCTAAATTATATCTTCTTACAGTCAAAATTACACTTGTCTTTGTTTACAGTCATGCCTGCCATTTTTAATCTCACTAAAATTTGCTCTGTTTTATATTTTAACTCTTTAGTTCTTGCCCCATCACATATATCCTCGTATATTACTATATTTTTTATTTTTCCTAAGAAGACTCTTTCATTTGCTTTTTGAAAAATATGGCTCGAAATCTTTACCCCAAATGGTACACAAGTCCATCTTAGTAAGCCTATAGGGGTGTTTATCATGGTGATTTCCTTGAATTTCTTGTCAATTTCTATTTGGCTGTATGCTGTCTTGAGATCAATTTTTGCAAAGTATTCTGTTTTTGCTAACATGTAGCCATGAGTTAGCAAAAATGGAGTTAGCAGTTTCGATATTTGGGAAAGGCAAAGAGTCTGAACATATCTGGTGATTTACCCCTATCTTGTAATCACCACATATCCTTAAATCTCTGTCAGGTATTATCACAATTATCACTACTATCGGTGACACCCAATTGCTACCACCTTGAATTTCTTTATAGTATGTCTTGTATCATTTTGTTGAATTTGGCTACTACCAAAGGGAGGATATGAATTGGAACTTTTCTTGACTATATATTTTTGGGTGATAAAAAATCTTGCTTTACAGCCTTTCAATAATCCCATTTCATTTTCTTCTGTTTCCATGGAATTGATTAGTCTCTCTGTATCTACTTTTAATAGATCAATTCCTAGTAATCTGTGATCTTTTTCGCATTCTACAACTGTAATGGGAATTATTTCAAAATGCTTGTCAGTTTTAAAATTGCCTTGAAATGTACCCATTATTTTTATAGTCATACCACCAAATTGCTTTAATTGGGAGCTGCTTTTTTAAAATTTAGGTCATCCTAATTTTATCCAGAAATTTTTTGGTATAAATGTGACTTCCCTGTCTGTATCATCTTGCATGTTAAATATTTCGCCTTTTATCCTTATTTTTTTCTCTACTTTGTTTTTGCACATTCATTGTAAATATTTCAGTTTCTTCAGAGGGGGTTTGTACCATTTGTGCTCTTTCTATTTTCTTTTCATATTTGTATGATCTTTTTTTTGCAATTTGAGCATATTTTTCCTCGAGCTGGACATTTGTACTTGTCTCTCTCTCTCGTGATTTTTTCCACAATATCTACATTTAATTATGGATTTGGTCGTGCTTGTCCTGTACATCTCAAATTCTTCTTTTGGCTAATTAAATTCTCTAATCAATTCTAATTGTAATAAAAACTCGACGTTAGCTTCCAAACTCATGCTACTACTCTGTAGACATTCTAGTATGTTTTGTTTGTGGTTTTGGTCTTTCAAGCCCTCAATTATTCTGAGAAGGATTAATTCATCTTCTATAGTCATTTCATGTGCTCCCAATTTTTCAAATTCACAATACTTGACTCGTTCTTTCAACCTATGTATATAAGTATTGTGTGCTTGTCTTGTCTCTAAAAATTTGGCTCTTTCGGCAATGACCAATCTTTTCTTTGGTTTTATGTTCTTTTTTATAATTTTAATTTCTTCAAATGTCATTTCTTCTAATTCACTTGGGTAACACATTGTCAAAATGCTCTTCACAGCTTCACTCCCAGTGGTAGCAAGAAATTAATCCATTATATCGTTCTCTCCTCCATTGGTCTTTGTGTGTCTTAATTTTTTAATTCTTGCAAATGCAGCAAAAGTTCTTATTCATGTTTCTATGTGTTCTGGGTTGTCCAGTAAATTTAACAATCCTATTAGCAATACCATTGTTATGTTTTGCATATCTCTGCATAGTAGTAGTTGTAGTATAGTTCTCCATGTCCTGAATAGCAACCAGGTTTGCTAGGCATAGCCCCTATGTTTGCCAGTTGTTCCCTAGATAGACAAGTATAAAACTTGTCTATCTAATTTGCTTATGATACAACAATAAAAACTAACTATGGTATCTCTAAGGTCTTTAGAATGTTCCTTAATTTTCAGCTTTATCATTGGTACTGCAATGATATTAAGTAGTCAACTGATACGTTTCATCAACCTAAGCATGTTAACTACTACTTAGAACATTCTAGAATAATCTACAGCTAATTAGGACCAAACACCTAGAAATTTACATTTTCCAGTAGTGTTAGTCCATTCCTTTTACAAATGCGTATTGAATACTTTTTGCTCCATCCATATAGCTTTTAGAATTTCATATAAATGTATTTGCTGAAATATTTACTCATATTTACTAGTGTAAAAATAAAAACTACACATTGCATAATTTTGCAGTGTATATCAAATACTTATTTTACATATTTTACCTGGTGTATTTTTTACTTAATGTTCATAGACAAAATAATCAGTAATGTTGGTAGTTTGAGCTTATTAAAAGACTGAAAACTAATGAGAATGTTATGATCCAGAATGATGATGATACTTCATCATTCTAAAAACATCCTTTCCACTAATGATGATAAGGATATTTCATCATCTTGGAAATGAAGACCTGAAATTTCATCATTCTAAAAACAACCTTTCCACCAGTGATGATACATGATGAGAAATAAAAATCAAATATTTTATCATTCTGAAAATCTGAAACTTCATTATAAAAACAACCCTTCTACCACAAGCAAAGTGAGTACAGTAGTAGTAGCAGTAGTAAAAAGGATCAACACAGATGTATTGCTATTGCTATGTGAAAATCAACAGTTGTCATTCTCAAAAGCTACCCTTAACAACGAAATTTTCCGAACAAGTAAAACCAAGTACACACAAAATTTTAAAGAAAAAAAAGAGATAATAACATTGAGAACATTTTAACACACAAAATACCAATATTGTAATTATCATCATGAAAAGAAAAATACACATTCTTGTCATTATTGTCAACATGTGTCTCAAGTTTTATTATTTATGCTATTGTTGTATGTTTTATTCATTTCATTTTCAGTAAAAAAAAGAAAAGAAAAAGGATTCCTCTGTCAAATAGTATCACATTGGGATCACTATTACATCAACAACACAACATTCAACCCCATTACAGTGGTGACCTGACTAAAAGAACTAGATGCAATTAAAAAAAATATGGAGGAATCTCATGTACAGCATTTGAATATCAGAGCATCAGAATTTATGGAAACAGCAATAAATGGCTGGTTTACCATAATAGAAGAACAATTTCATCTATGCCATATAACAGAGTCAACCAACTTCTCTACATTGCCACATGCATTGAAGAATTTTCTTACCACATGCATTAGGAGAATATTTTTCTCAACATGTGCATTTTAAAAGGGAAAATTCTGAATATTTGCCTTGCTACTTGTATATAAAAAAACAACCAATACTGACAACTGCCTGCCCCCCAATAAACTTTATAAACGCCCTACAAATTGAAATGAGAAATGTACCTATCACTGTCACTGGAACCCAAGTATAACTTCCAATAGAACATAAAAAAAAAAAATACCTAAGTAGCAGTTCTTCAGATGAATAGAAAACACCAGTGACACCAAAACCTGCTCCAAAATGGTCTTCAGAATCTAAGGCAGTGCCCTAAACAAAATAAAAAAGAAAAAGTAAAACTGTTCCAAAAACAACAGTTCCAAAACCAAAACACAGGCCTACCAACAAGCAAGCAAGTCTAACTTGGCAAAAGCGGACTTCGACAGCATGCAACCCACTTGGTCTACCCATTTTATAGAACAGGCCTACCAGCTATGCAAAAACCAATCCAGCAAAGAAAAACAACATAAAAAAATAAAATGCAAGAAATAACAGCATAAGAAAAGTCACCCATCACAGCTACAGCTTCAGGCAGAACAGTTTCATGGAAAAAAGATAATTATTTTTATTAAGACACTCCCTTCTTATGGGAACTTCTGTTATGATCCAGAATGATGATGATGATGATAAGGATATTTCATCATCCTGCAAATAAAAACCTGACATTTCATCATTCTAAAAACATCCTTTCCACCAGTGATGATACATGATGAGAAATAAAAATCAAATATTTTATCATTCTAAAAATCTGAAACTTCATTATTATAAAAATTACCCTTCCACCAGAAGCAAAGTCAGTGGAGTACAGTAGAGCAGAATAGCAGTAGCAGTAGTGAAAAGGAACAACACAGTTGTATCACCGTCACTCCATGACAATCGACAGTTGATGGTCACAAATGTTACCTTTAACAACAAAATTCTCCAAACATGCAAAAACAAGTAAGCACAAACTTTTAAAGAAACAAAAGACAATAACACTGAGAACATTTTAACACACAAAATAACAATATTGTAATTAACATTACAAAAAGAAAAAAACATTCTTGTCATTAATGTCACAATAACTAATTTTAAAATCTACTTGTAATTATGTAAACAATGGAAGTAATTTAATTAACTGTGAAAATTGGATGAAAATAATAGTGATAAGAAAGAAATGAATTTATCAAAACTGATACTAAAGTAGAAAAGCCTTTTGAGTTATCAAAATTATATTTTAACCATTTGACTTGCCAATACAGAGAAAAAGTAACTTCCAGTCAAAACAATGAAAATGCAATAGTTTACTGACAATTTTTCAGTTAATACCAAAATAATAAAAACATGTAAGAAAACATCAAGTAATTAAAACTGTAAAATGTTTCTTGGAACATTTCCTCAAGAATAACCAGTTTAGCAAATGTGAGAGATTTTAATCAAGTGGGGAATAAATACCAAACCATTAGTTATCCACATAGTTAAGGCAGTTTAATCCATTCTTAAAACTTCTTTGAACTGAAGATACTGAAACCTGTGAATTCATTCTGACAAGAAATGTTATCTAATAGGAAACAAATTAAGTTAAAACCTAAAAGTTTCAAAGTAAGTTATCTTTGAAAAAAAAATCAAAAACTTTAGATACTTCATAATGAATATAATGCATAGCAACTGATCAGATAAATTGACTAAAATAAGAAATTAATCTATAGACAAGATCATTTTCTTTTAAAAGAAAATAATTATGGAGATAGCTCAATAGGTAAGCTATTTGTGATAAGTAGTTCACTGAAAATATCTTGTTTTATTCACTACTAACCAAGATAGCAAGTCAAGGATAATTGTCAAGTGGAAACAAGTTTCAAAAGTATCATTTGTGCAAGTGTTTTTTAAGGAAAAGAAAACATCTGTTTTTTGTTTTTATACTAATTAATGATCTGAGAATGATAGTTTAATTCTGTGAAAGGTCTTTTTATTATTTAGTTTTATTAACTACACAGATCCAAATGAAAGTTCATTAAAAAGAAAAATGGCTTGTATTAACATTATTAATAAACCCAAGTTACAATAGTTATGATTCAGTAAAATAACATAAGAGAACAAAAAACTTTTAATGTTTATTTTTATTATAATTAATATAAATAAAAATGTTATTTAAAAATTGACCATTAACATAATTTCTTAAAAATTTTGTTCTATGAAAACTTTCAATAAAATAAATATATTTTGTTGCTCTAAAAAGTTCTCTTGCCTTTATAGATAGCCAAGAACCACCACCAAATGGTTAAAAGAAAGTTATTTGCTTCAGACATTTATTACAGGCAAAGCCACAACTATATAGTAAATAATTAAGAATAAACAAACTGATAAATTTTCATTATCTATTAATTATATTTATCAAACTTTATTTACAATTTCATCTAATTTAAATTTAACAGAAAAATTATAAAACATGCAATAGGAAAGTATAAGCAAATATAAAGATCATCATCTTAATTCTATCTGGAACAATTTTTCCTCAACTTGTATTTAGTAATTCAGAAGATGGAAACTGAGCTGTGTTCAAATTTGAAGCCTGGCTGCAGATGATTGTGAAAGGCATCAAATCAAATATCATTTTGTCTTGCTGCCAATCATTTTTAGTCATGTTGCTGGTAATCACTTATTTGCTATAAGCATGAACAATCACATACCTCAATCTTTATGAATAAAATTTATATTTTGCTGACTATGCACAAAATAATAATATTTATTCTTTGTGATAAAATTAAACAAATGTTGCCTTAAATGAGATGACACTAATTTTACATCCCAATACCAACTTATAAAAATGAGGAAAAACTTTCATTACATTACATTTTATTACAAAGAAAAAAATAACACCAATTTCTAAGTTTTTATGGTTCCTAATAAACAAATTAGCAGATATAAAATGATACTCATAAACTAGATATGATTACCTTAATAACTGAAAAATTATATGTTAAATAATATCTCTAGCTACTTTTTGTTTTGTCTTCTGCATATACCACCTTTCATTTATCTCCTACCTTCTTATTTTTAGTTAATTACTTTGAAATGTTAACACACATAAATCTATAGTCAAGCTGTTTACTTTACATTTATAAATGCAAATGATTATTTTTCAAAGTGTCAGGGACAGGACAGAGACCAAAATGTTGAACACTCCATCATAAATGGACAGTCAATAAGGCTCATTATCATGTGATGACCCATTTGAAACTAAAAAAAAATTAAAAATCAAGCCAAATTTTCTTTGTTGTAACAATCAGTAAATTTTTTAAGTTCAAAGTGTCTACAATGCATGCAAAATTCAAACTTGGATTTCATATGCTACAAGCAGAAAGATATTCCTTCCCATAGGAGCTACAATCATAAAGTTTGGGATATTTACATTAATAAATACATATCAATGATCCAATTAATATCTTTCACTATCATATTGAGGACAACAAAAATCAATGTCATATCAAACAAATAAAGCTCATTACTATACATTTTAAAAAAATAAAAAAACTCATTTTAAAACAAAGCAAGATATTCCTTGCCAGACTAAAGAAACCTAATAATTATATAACATGAATAAAAATTCATAGACCTATATAAATTTTAATTTCTTCCCTTACTTTATAAAAATATTCATTAAACCTATGCCTGCTGGTCTCTACAGTAGCTAGTGGAAAATAAATAAAATGTAGATATATTGATATTAATTATAATATTACCACTACTTATTATTTAATTTTCTTTTTAAATATTTCTCTTTAGCCATATGTCACAATTCTTAAAGTATCATTTATGATGGTTCCTATTTCTAGTTGGAGTGAATTTAGAAAAATAAAAGTTTAGTAACTCTCTTTATTATAAAGTTGATTTACTCTCAAGAAAAATAAACTCTAGTAAAGAGATCTTTCTATAAGAAATTAGTAATTTTTACAAATCCTTCACAAAGTCAAAATATAGTAAAAACATTAAGAGCAAAAATATGAAACCATTAAAATATCACAATATACAAATAAACAAAATATATGGAAAACAGAATTCTGTTAAATTTCAATACTTGTAAACAGACTAAATATTAGCTTTCATGATAATTCTTCTAGATATGCTAGACAAAAGTAAAAAATCTGATAAAAAAATACACACAAACATTAGAAATATATAATAGTTTTTCTGAGAAAGGATGGTTTTATTAGTTGTCTGAAGTTGGTAGCAAAATGCAAACCCCAATTCATCCCACATGCAATATCAACACTGATGTAATCATGTGACTATCTTGACTCAAAAACTTCAAATTTAAACCTACTAAACAGTTGCAACAAAGAAAAATATAAAAGCTGAATTTGTAGATTAAGTGATTAGATATAAGAATTTGTATTGATAAAAGGGGTGAAGCACACTTGTTAAGAAATGATAGGCAGTCAGTACAAGCCTAACAATAATGCATACTATTTCATTTAAAGCTGACCAATCAGACGTCACATTGAATCTTGTGCTAGTTATATTATCTAAAATGTAGTAATCTGCATTAATTCTGTGAAAGCTACTAGCTGCCTGTAACATGCATAAGAGTGTAAAGCAGCTTAGAGTTTACATTAACAAGAAGTGTTGATAAAATAATTCCTGGTTGCTTGCTACTAGAGTCACATGAACTTACAACACCCTATATGACAATTAGAAGAGAAATATAGATAAAAACTTTAAGACAAATCCCTGCAGTAGAAATTTTTAAAATCTTGTGACATCTTGACATTAAAACAGTAGAATCTCATATGCACCTAATATGTGCAATAATTTCCTTTGGATATCAGTTCCCCATAGTAAACAAAGAAATCAAGTTGTTGGTGATGGTGTGGTATTGGTATGTCATTTCTCTGTCCTGAGGGACAAAATATGGCTTGACTTACAAGTAAGGAAAGATCAAATAAGAATTCAATCCTCAAAATCAATAAAATGTTCCATTTTCAATAAGTGACTGTCACTTGAGCATTTAAATTTTTCATTTTTTTTCATGACAAAGCAAGTTATATATGATTTAAATTGAAATTTATAAATATTGAAGAATACAATAGTAACGGTTACTGCTAGGGAAGAAAAATAGAGATGTTCTGTTGTACAAAACTAGTCTATATATCTTATACTTACATGGTATATTAGAACATATCTTTAAAGTATTTAATCAGGACATTTCACTGCTACTCAAATAAAAATAATAGTAAGTATATTCTGAAAAGCAAAGTAAAAGTTTTTATCACATTATTTAAAATTTAACGCATTTGAATGAAAAAAATAACTTTCCTTAACAAATTAAACAGGAATTTGCACTTCAATCGTTGAAAAATGTACAAACCATAAAAACAAACAGAGCAAGTTGTGTTCAAAAAAGAAATTGGTTATTACTGAGAGGACAAAGTTTCTCGCAAAAAAGCCAAATGAATCAATTATACAGTAAATACACTACGAGATGCTTCCAGATTCTGTGAGTTTGAAAAACTTGGCACTGGAGAAATGACCAGCAAAGATGAATTGATATAGTTGACATTAATTGAAGGTATATGTGAAGCTTCATACAAATATAAAATTTTAAAATGGTTACCACTGACTAAAATGTCCTTGGATGAATCTATAGAGTTTCCGCAACAATTAGAGTTAATTGAAAAATTCAATACATCCAAGAGTAATGCTGAAGCATACAACATATTGAATTACCTTGTGCAATGCAAATACTGTGATAAAAAGCATGTACAGGACAAGAAAAATGTCCAGCTTTGGGACAAGTATGCTGGAATTGTGGAAAGAAAAACCATTTCCAGTACTTGTGTGCAAACATAAAAGGAAAAGGTAGCAAATGTAACCCCTCCTCAGGAAAATACAGTTATATTTGCAATACAAAAAGATAAATTAAATTGAATGGCATAATGTTTCCAATGCAAGTAGATACTGGGAGTAATGTCACACTAATCCCAACAATTTGGGTTTGTCCATTCATTTTCTGGAAATGAATGGACAAACCCAAATTTAAAAAAAAGTTGGCTCTTTCATCAAAATGTTAGGTTGTTTTGAAAGAACTTTTCAGAACACATGCTTTGAAATTATTCCCATCATAGTAGTGAAATATGAAAAAGTCATGGACTCATGAGAATAGATGTCTTGAAAGTGGATACAACCAAATTAATTAACAGTGTGAAGTTGGAAAGTAATGATGCGGGGATGTTAAAAAGGATACAAAGCAAGCATTCAATTAAAAGAAAATAGTCACCCCCACCACCTTACTTTGAGTCTTGCAAACTGTCCATTCACATGCTACCTTTAGTAGTTACTAAGCTAAAAACAATGGTGGATCAAGGAATTTTAGAGCATGTTCCCCCTGATGGTAGAAAATGGGCTTCACCCATTGTTGTTTTATGAAAACCAGATGGAGATTTAAGGATATGTAGGGATTACAAAATAGGAGTAAACCAGAAAATATTCTCTGATTTGTTCCCTATTGAAACTGCTACTCACAAGTTGTCAGGAATTAAATATTTTGCTAAAATTGACCTCAAATCTGTCTATAACCACATAAAAACTGATGAAAAATTTAAAGAGGTCAGTACGATTAACTTACCAATAGACTTACTCAGATGGAAGTGTATGCCTTATGATGTAAAAACAGCAAGTGCTATTTTTCAAAGAGCCATTGAAAATGTACTAACTGGTGAGGTTAAAAATATGATCTATCAGGACGATATATTTATTGGTGCTACCAGTAGAGAAGAGCTAAATCAAAAAACGGTTATGTTTTAAACAAACTAAAAAAATATTGAGATGACCATAAACAAGGATAAATGTCTGTTAAATTGTGACAATAACATATCTGGGATATCAGATTTCCAAAGACAGAATTTCACTAGACAGGAAGTTTCTACCTTAGATCTGATCATAAACAGAGTTTATTTTTAACCCTAGGAAGGAGTTATCTAAAGATACATTTTCTAGAATTCTAAGATAGGCTTTGACTTGACATTGAATATATGAAAGGAAACACTATTCCACATGTAGATGCTCTATCAAGATGAAAGTTCAACAATTCAGAAGGTAAAATATTGCACTTAATTGAAACAGATTTATTACCTTTACATCGTCCTGCATTTGAAACTTTACAGGATCTGCCTTTAAGTAAGATTGCATGTAGGATAAAAAGAAACAAATGGAGAGATTGTTCTAGGGCAGAGAAACACTATAAAGAGATAAAGCACATGTTAACTATACAGAAGGGCCTCATATGCAATGGAGATGTTTTAATACCACCATAGACATTAAAGGCATAATAAAAAGCATAGAAGGGACCAGAGCTTACTTCCTGGAACAAAATGTACTCATACATTGTCTTGCATGCAATATATGTGAAAGAAAATATGGCCAATCCAAATTTAAAAACAACTTGATCTTGGAGGTCAGAGATTTTGCAAGACAAATTTGTGGGAAACCTGGCTATACATTGGGAAGCTAAGACTGTACATTTAAAAACTGATTTGCTGTGTGTTTGTCAATGGCTCACAAACACACTGACAGGCAAAGCCAGAGTGAGCACTAAGGCTGCAAGTGAGATGTTTATCAGGAGGTGGCTGCAAACCTTCTTGGAGTTGGTTAAGGAGTACACATTAATGGTCGATGTTATGCTCATCAAATTGAATTGAAACAAAGTGGACAGATTCACCAGAGTCCCACATAGATGGCTGGGAGCAATGAAGAATGAGGTAGAACTTGTGCTACAGGTATGTTCTGCAACTGGCAGTGGTATGGAACCAAGTAAGATAAGGCAAATACACTCACACATCAGACACCCCAGTGTAAAATGAACATTGTACTTTGTCAGCAAAATCACTCCATCTACAATGAAAGAGGCTGTGAGATTTGCTGTTAAATCCTACCTAGAATGTCTTAATTGATCTGGCAGCAAAAAAGGAAACTGAAGACAGCAGGTATATGACAGAGAGTAGGGATGGATATCACCTATTACAGGAGTGCTCACTACCTGACCCTGATAGACTGTGAGCCTACCTGGTTTGCCATTCTCTCTACAAGAGGATTTGGCTACTGTGATCCAGTGTCTCAATATCTTTTTGGGGAGGGGCCCACTTAAAGAGATCTTGACAGATAACGATACAGTGTTTAACAGCAGGAGCTTTAGGATGTTTGCTGAGTAGGATGTCTATCTGCGTTTCCAATGTGCATTTGCACCATCTGAAAATGGCACTGTCGAACATTCACACAGATCCATAAGACAGATTACTACCAGAAAGCAATGCTCTGTCCAGGAAGTGGTTTACTGGTACAATGTTATGCCAAAGGATGATGTCCATGGAACAACTGCTCTGGCTAATGCTTTGTACCAGTATGAAATCCAAGTGAAAGGTGTTGACAGGATCCCTCTGCTGGAGCCTGAGTCTGAGCAGGGTATGTACAAGAAAGGGAATGTAGTACTAGTAAGGAGTCTGCCAAACAAATGTATGAGTAAATGAAGGACAGGGACAGTTGTTGTTAATCGCCAGTCATTGGAAGCCCATGAGATGGCATTCCCCAAGTTTCTTTTCTTGGTCCTACCCTCTTTGTGTTTATATTAGTGATCTGCCTATGCCTACAGACAAACTTGGATCTTTAGTGAATATCTATACAGATGATACAACAGTTTATAGGAGCACCTCTCAAAATATGGATGACCAAAACCTGTTCAGCTGACCTCACTTCTGACCTAGCCCTGGTAACTCAATAGAGAAGTGGAAGGACTGGCTTGTAAAATTCAGTAAATCCCAAACCAAACTACTAACTTCCCACAAACACTGAGCAGACCCTGAACTTTCACCTATCATGATGGATGGGTGTTCTTTCAAGAAGGCTCCTTGACTTTAAGAGGGACTCAAGCTCACTTCAGACTTATGGTGGAAGACATATATATGATCCATTGCTTAAGATGTGAGAAAAATGGTCAGTTCTTTGTACCAATCCAGAAAGTAGCTGACACCTTTTGCTATGCTCTATCTTTACAAGAGCCAGGTCAGACCAAAAGTGGAGTATTTCTGTCATATCTAAGCTAGAGTTCCCAGTCTTCACTTGCATGTCTTGATAGACTTCAAAAGTGTCTACACGGCTTTGTGGGTGATGAATTATTTTTCACCCTATAACACCTTTCCCACAGACAAAACATCATAAGACTCTCACTACTCCATTGCTATTTCCATGGCATATATTCAAATGAGCTACATCCCTTACTTTCACCACTCTTGACCTTTGCAACTAAGACTTGCCATACAACATTCACAAGGACAGATCATCTTCATTCTCTTTGTATTCCATTAGTATGAAGGATATTCCACTTGAATAGCTTTTTTCCAAGAACTGCTGATTTGTGGAACAAACTCAATAGGATGTTTTCCTCAATCACTATGAGTTTAACCTCTTTAAGTCTAGGATTAACTGTTATCTTTCCTACATAACACCTCATAAACTGCATTTCTTACTTCCTCTTATGCACATACAACAACCTCACAGTAACCCATTTTGAGTGGCTCTTGGAACTTGTATTGGGTGTACATTAGTTAAAAAAAGGAAAGAAAAATTATTTAAAAAATCTTTAAATTTAAAATTTTTTTATTGTATTTTTGTTCTTAGACAGAGTACAGTTAACATTATGTTGTGGTATTTCCTCTCACAAAGTGAAATGCAAGACAACACTGGATATTGCCTATCCTCTGACATTAGATTGATCGGTATATACAATCTATAATCTAAGACCTAAGAATGTAAAAAATTCAAAAGAAGACCATGCCATGCTAAATGAATGGATCTTGACAATCTCAATAAAAATTGCTGATTGTGTCTGCAGTTTTTGAAGAAGGCTAGAAGGAGACTCTAAGCAGAACCCCACTTAGGATTGGCACTCTCATGGCTACAATCTTCTTTTGTTTTGACAAAAGTCATATTAGACATTCCTGTGAATAATACAACTACCACTGTGCACTAGGAAGGTAATATTAATGTTTTCTGGACTTTGAGAGCATATAATAAGAGAATTGCTAGGCACAAGTTCCAACTCTTTTCTCAGTGCTAGCAAAACCTTCCATCTTGGAATCCTGAACCATTAATAGCATCTGGTTTTTGTCAAGAGACAAAATTGGAATTGTGTCATAGGCCTTTTCTTCAGACAAAGAAAGCTGAAAAAAGACCTTCATAACAATTCCAGTGTTCAAAGACTTTATAAAAAAAATGTCAATCAGTAAAGTCCCTTTTGTTCCCTGGCTGTTAGAGATATGGAATTACAAATGTAACTCCATATCTCTAACGGTCAGAAAAAACAAAGTTAAATTAAAAAGGAAGAAACTGACTTAAAAGAAAGATAAAGAATTTGCTATATCATGGTTAGGCTGACCATTCATAATAAAGGGCCTGAAAGCAAATAAATTCTTGTACAAGCTAAAGCATAAAAGAAGACAAAATTATGCAGTAACTGCCAATAATAAATAGTTGTTTGCTATCAGAATGTCCTTGTGATTTGAATTTGTTTTCAGCTAAAATGTTTACCATAGACCTGTTGAATATCCAATTTAAAACACAACACCGTAGCAGAGAACAAATTGTGGCATGGCTAGTTGCAATATAGCAGAAACAAATTATGGCTGATGTGGTAGCATTCACAACTCATCATTCCCCTGAGAACAAGTGCAACTTGCCACAGATAAATCTAACCTGACAGCAACAGTGCAGTTAGCAAAGAGAGCTCCAAGTCCAAGGGGAAAAAACTGATGCCAGTCTTACATTCTGGTATCCACAACCAAGAGATTTCTTTGACCCTGGGAAACTCCAGTAAAAGGTAGGAAGTCAAAGAAACAGCTCTCAATCACAGACAATCCTGGAAGTAAAAAAGTTTTTAAAAAAATGATTACCAACTAACAAAGACCTGAAACTAACAGCAAACTAGCAACAAACTCAAGACAACATAAATGACAGAAAATCTACTAAATTTGTGAGAAGTCAAAGGACCTTTTACTGTTTTTCTTTCCATAAATTAGACTTTGAAAACAACAACAAAAAGAAAGACAGCTCTAGAACAACAACAAATGTTAACATTAAAATAAGATAAAGCCTTTTCCTAGGCTTGCTTTTTTCTATCATTTTTCTGTGTCAATCCTGTCTTTTTTCTTTATTGGTTCTTTTTTTTTTATTCTTTATTGATTCTGTAAAATAGCATGTTACCTTTTGTGCTGCTAAGAGAAATGAAAACAAATGACAGAAGGGGAGGCAGCAGTAAACACCTCTCAGAAACAAATAGTAAAGTTGTCTGTATTGGGATCAAAAGTCCCAATATTTACAAGTAAAGCAAATGAATTTCAACCATTAGAGAAAGATACCATATTTATGACTTTTCAGAGGTTGATATGATAGCTTTGGCCTATAACTATTTGGAAGCAGCAGCTTTGAGGTGGATCAGTGATTTCTTAAGCCAGTGACAACTTTGAAATGAAGAGACCTCGAGGAATGGATAACAAAGCAATTCAGAGATTTCACATTGATGATGGAAGACACACAAGCCCTAGTGAGATTGAGGCAAAAGCAGGAGGTGTCTCTTGTAGAAGAGAAAATGACTTACCTTGTGTGTCAAAGTGAGCACATATATGCCTGGCATGCAAAACGAGTGAAGGAAAGGAAAGGAAAAAGAAATATGGCTGCTCGGACACCTTAATTTAAGAAAGACATGGTCTCGGAGCTAGGAGAATTCATGAGAGTGGGTGAACACATGCAAATTATTTTGCAAAATCAGCTGGGCATAAAAATGATGACGCAAGAGAGTATAGACAGTTCATTCAAATGCAGTGCTGCTTGTACAGAGAGACTTTGTCAGAATGAAAAGAAATTACTTGGGCAAGACCATCCAGAGGGCCACATCCACATACATCAATGACATATATGTCAATGAGAGTATATGCACTGCATCACATGTAAGGGTGCATCTTCAGCTATTCAGACTAACAAGTAAGGATCCAGAGTGTTTAGAAAATGGCACCCATGTGTTGGGATTATATCTCTCGAAGGATTGGGGCAAATTTCAATGGAGTCATGGGAGTGAGCTCCCACCATTACCTAACATGCTCATCCATCAGAGCATCTTCTCCCTGTTTGGGAAGTTGACTAGACATTTGCCAGTATGTGGCTGGCTCTGTGTCACAACTGCATTTATAAATGGCGCACAAATACTGTGATGACTGGCTGGGATAATGAGGTGCAGGACCCACCCCTGACTCACATGCTGATAGACATCATTACCAGATTGGCACAGAAGGATCCAGCACAAGGTTATTGATGTTTTGATGGACATGAAGTTACTGTGTGGGTTGATGCAAGCTTTTTAGCCACTGGTGTCATTGTGGAAAACGGCGAATCTCTAGTTGAAGATGCCTGTTGGCTGCAATCAGAACGTGAAGACATATCAACATAGCAGAGCTCAATGCAATCTTGAGCGGCATCAACATGGCACTGCAATGGAGAGCAACTGTGTTTCACCTGAAGACTGACTCAACGTATCTATCAATGGGTCTCTGATATGCTGTCTGGAAAGTCTTGAGTGCACATAAAAGCGGTGTCAGAAATGTTGATAAGACAACATCTCAGCACAATCAAGGAACTGGTGGAGGAATCAGATCCCATGCAAGCCAAGCTTGCCAGAGTGCTTCAATGATAGCTGGGTGCAGTTTGGAAAGAAATGGAACCAGGGTGCACCACATCTACAGAAGATCAAGAATCAACCCACATTCAAGCCATCCATCAACATAGTGGGCATCCCGGTGTGAAGTTTACCTTGTACTTTGTATGACATCCATCTGTCTCAAAGGCAGCTGTTCTGATATTGGTTCGAGAGCATGAAGTATACTAATCTATTGACGTATTTAGTGTCCTCCCCACGAGGGACAGATGTGGCACAAGGCCGGGTTTAAAGTGGGGTACCCGAGCCCGTAGGCTCGGCCAAAAAATAGCCCGTAGATCCCGTATGAACGGGATCGGGCCGGTCAACCTCCCCGAACGAGGCTCTGCCCTTCGGCGGAGCCTCGTCCGAGTTCCTCTCTGCCCAAAGGCAGAGAGTTCCCCTCTGCCTCAGAGGCAGAGAGTTCGACCGTCTAGCCGAGTCGTCCAAAAAGGACTGACTCTGACTAATCTATTGACCCAGCGCCAGTGAATTGGAAAGCTGGACAGCTGGATGTGAGCAAGAATTGGAGCAGGGTGGGGATGGACATAAACCATTATAAAGGCCAGCATTATCTGACTGATTGACTTTAGATTCCATTATGGTTTCTGGTTTCCATTATTTGACTGCTGGAATCACTATTCTGTTAGAGAGGGCCACCTGCCAAGTTGCTCATCGACAGTGGCACAGCATTCTGCAAGGAGGTATTCATGATGTTTGCCAAAAACTGGGGTGTCTGACTTAGATTCCGGTGTGCCTATCAACCATCAGGGAATGGGATCATGGAGAGATGCCACCACACCATCAAGTGTATCACTGCTCAGTCAGGATGTTCCATTATAGAGGCATTATATCAGTATAACGTGATGTCAAAAGACAACACAACAGCTTCATCAACACCAGCTAACACAATAGACAACTATCAAGCCTGCATAAAGGGTGTCTATGTTGCACCACCAATAGAACACACAGATCCTGGAATCTACAGAGTAGGAAATGCAGTATGGGTAAAGACCCCACATGGTTGATGTTCGATGCAATTTAAAAAAGGAATAACACTGGTCTACAGCCGCATTCAGTTTTCATCAATCGAACATCATGCCATATCAGAGACCTCCGCCTGCATCAGAGAACTGCATCATCGGAAGATGATGACAATGATAAGTTGTCTGAAAGCGACTCAGATTCGCAGGCTGTTTTTCAGCACAGGGCCATATTATTCATCTACAGAACCAGCGGAAACAGATACTGGAGACAATGATGATGATGCCAATAACAAAAGAGACCAAGTGGGCACAAATGTGGAAGAGATGGGCAGAGCCCATCCACCTTTATGTAGCACTCGACAAAGGCAACCGCCATCTCTGTGTCATTTATGTGATCAGGAGATCAGGGAGAAGTGTAGAAGAGAAGACGACTTACCTTGTGTGGCAAAGCGAGCACGTATATGCCTGACATGCAAATGAGTGAAGGAAAGGAAAGGAAAAAGAAATATGGCTGCCCTGACACCTTAATTTAAGAAAGACATGGTCTCAACGCTAGGAGAATTTGTTAGAGTGGGTGAATGTATGCAAATTTTTTTGAGAGATTAGCTGTGCATAAAAATGATAACTGCTTGTATAGAGAGACTTTGTCAGTTGGAAAGAGATTACTTGGGTTAGTTTCACACAACTCTCTCAAAAATGGCTGTGAGAACTTGGGCCTTGGTAAACGTTGCTCTCCAAAAGAAACAATGCAGTAACCCAAGCCCAACTAGCCAAATATCATACAGACGCTGTTAGGAACCTTTTAATTAGAGAAGACATGGCCAGAGACATGCTGAATACTATGGCAAGATGAAGATGAGTCCTTATTGGTAAGGATAGGTGGAATGGGAGAAAGAAGTCAGACTGGTCCTGGAGTATCCAATGATGTATTGCTGGTCTACTATGAGTGTGGAAGACAAGGACATTGTGCAGGTGAATTGTCCTGAAATGAAAGAGGGCTAGTATAAGTTTACAACCAATAAGGCATATTGGTCATTATGCGGAGGAGACTATATCAGAACCCTGGGAATCTACAGTTTGGTATATTTTATTTGCAACTAAAGTGGGTACATGGCTAGAGTGAGCACTGTATCTATACAAAGGATATATAGAAAGGGAGAGCAAAGTCAATGTAGCTGTTTGTGTAGCAAGTGGTGCTGGAAAAGGGAAAGAGAAAGAAAAAGCTGCAAGGCAAAAGAGAAGGTATATGAGATTATTTCAGAGAAGTCAAGTTGTATGTCAATAGAATGAAGTGCAGCCATATTGATTTTGAATTCAAGGGAGAACAAACATTTGGGTATCAATAGAAAGGAACTAGGCCCAGTAGACTTAATTTCAAAAGCAGGAGAAATTAAAATATCCATATAAGTCCAGAATGATGCATCATCAATAAAATTATTTGTTTCCAAGCTTGAAAAGGGGACTGATATTGGGTGGTGATTAGTTTGATTAGAATATGGCTCCAATAACTATTGATCCTCCATGATAAAATTGGGTAAGGAAGAGATACTGTTAAAGAAATAACAATTGTATTATTGGATTATGACATAAATATACTCTTCACACTGCAGTAGCAAGTTCCTGGAGACTGGAATTGGAATTCCAGGTGGTAAATCCTGAGGTGGATGATAGGACCTATCAAATCAAGGTCATAATCTCTTATAAGTTGAACAATAAACCCAAATTAGACAAATCTGATAGTGAGGAAAACTGTTTCCTCTTATGGAGGTAATGGAAACAAGTAAATCAAGGGAGATTATGGTTATATGTGCCAAAAATATTAAGCCACCAAATATAACATGGATGTTTCTAAACCTTACAAAGAAAACTTCCAGAGAGAATAAGTATGTAGTCAGCTTCGTTGATTGGCTGACAAATTGGATAGAAGCATAACTTGTGAAGAAGCTGACACAAACAGTAGCAAGCCTATTACTAAATGAGATATTCCTTGGGTACAGGACTTCTCAAGAATTAGTAATGGACAATGGCACAGAGAATGAGAATGGTGAAGTTGGTTAAACATTGAAAAATTTGAATATGACATATCACTACTTCTCCCTATCACCCTTACAGTAATGCCAAAAATTGAGTACTTCCACAGGTTTTGGCAAAGCTATTAGTGGGATAGAATAGCAACTGGGACTTGTATTTAAATAAAATCTTAACAACAGTAAGACTTTCTATAAATGAGTCCAGCAAGTTCTCTTCTTTTCTATATTTGGAAGACAATCTCCTCAAACTACAAAGGAAATATACGGGTGATGAACACCACAAAATGTTGATTGAACAACATAAAATATTCTTACAAGCCAGAAATAAAATAAAAAAGGCACAGAAAAAGAGGAACCAGACAATTAACAAGAGAAAAAGTGAATCAGGCAGTAGGAGACCCAATGTTTTACAAATCACATGTGTGAATAGGAAAGTTGGATCAAAGATTATTATCGGATAGTGGGAAAAAGAGGACTGGTCTCTTTTGTGATATGGAATCAATTAGGGAGGAAAATGAAAAGGACACATCCTGATGATCTGAAACTAGCTGAGACTGAAGAAAGAAAATACCTGAGGTAAGGCAGAAATGCAGGTCAATTCAACAGGCTATCTTGGTGGAACTGTGAATCAACACAAGAGAAGATAGTTTAGGTATAGAGGTCAAGCTAGATCAGTAAGATCTAAGAGTGAATCCTAGTGAAAACAAAGATACAAAAAAGATTTGGACTACAAAATACCTTTAGCTGTATAGGATTAGAGAAACTGAAAGAAAAAGGAATGAAGAGGAATTACCTTTAAAAGTGAGATTACAAAAGGTTTGAAGACAGAATTCCTATAGAGGAAAGTATAGGGAAAATAATGGAGAGTTAGTTCCCTAATGACTAGTCAAACCCATGCTTTGGGCAGGTGTTGTGCTTGCACATTATCTGAGAGAAAGTGCACTTCTAAGTGAACATGGATCTCAAACCTCACAAAATGTTTCTTTAATAAACTACAGAAATACGCCACCCTATATAATTAATTGGTTCTAAAACCTCTGACATAACCAGATTTTGGATTTAAACCAGATATGATTTAAAATGAGTGTAACACTATTTAGGAACGGCAGGTTAATTAATCAATTAATTAACCACAGAAGTTAATTACGGGGATACTTAAACCGATAGATATAACGAAAGACATACTGAGCGATTACTTACACCGATAGATATAACGAAAGACATACTGAGCAATTACTTACACCGATAGATATAATGAAAGACATACTGAGCGATTACTTACACCGATAGATATAACGAAAGACATACTGAGCGATATTCTTTTTGTTTTGTTATTTTCCCAAACAGAGTATCGGTGAAAAAAAAAGATTTTTTGTTTTGTTATTTTCAAGTGCGATTCAAGATAACCACTTTACTTTCTCGCGGAAGTTTGATGCTGAGATATGCCAAATTATCTGCGAGGACAAAAGAAGGAAAGAGAGAAAGAAGAGAAAGAAACAGAGGAACAAGACTTAACAACTTAGATGATAAGAGAAGGAAAGAATGCCACCCACAAAAGCAATGTTGTTTTGGGTGGTGGAATGGCGAAAATTCTGATGGTCATTTTTTGAGGGATACCAGAGCTTCTGGGCAGATAAAACATTGGCTGTGTCAGGATGACGAACTTGTGTTATCAGTAGTTGATGGGTCGTCTGCCGACCGCACACAGGGCCCTGGATTGAGATGTCGCCTGGACAGGACATCTGCATTCTGTTTAAGTTCGTTTGTGATAATGAAGGCTATGTTAGGGTATTTTAATTAACCCAATTTCGCCAAAAAGAATTGTCCACTTAATGTTGACGGAAAAACTTGGTTGAGAAAAAACATATCCCGTGAAGTTGGATAAAAATTGAGATTATCAGTTGACGCCTATTGGCCGAATAGCCAGGCGGAGATGATCATGTGACGCAGAGAGGAGGCCTGCCACCGCCCATTGAGAGGATAGGTATGAGATGTTACTGCGAGGAAGTGGGAAAACTGTTGACGCCCTCTAAAGTATGGTGAGATACCCATATGAGAGCAGAAGAGGGTGGGAGTGGAATAAGATTTACAAATACGGAAAATGATAATTATTTTTGGCCGAAAACAAAGAAAATCCTTATTGGGTATTTGAAATCAACGTGGTGGCCACACCACGTCCGACCCCACGCCAGGTTTTGATCGGCGTCCATATAAGCAAACATCTACGGGTGTTTCAGAGTTGAGTCGAGTCGGGTCAAGTCCAGACAGTGAGTCAGAAGTCGAGACAGAGAGAGTCCAGTCAGTGAGTGAAGAGTACAGCCAGTACAGTAAGAGAGAGACGCGCCTCGCACAGGTGACCACACGATTCCATGCCTTCCGACTTAAACTTCTAACCAAGAACAAATTTGTTGAAGTCCGACTTTAGATTTTCCACCAAAACAAGTTTCCGACTTAGACTTCTAACCAAGAACAAATTATAGAAGTCTGACTTATATTCACCATCCAGATATCCAGAACTAGTTAAGGAACGCAAAAGTGTTACAATCCACATTTTTTTTTCTTCAGGCTGGTAGAGAAAGAGAGAGACGCACTCCTGTAACTCTACAAACCGACATAAAATTAATCACTATTCCTAACCAGTCGCTCGCTTTGAAGTTGTTGTTTGTGCTTTTGTTTTTTTTGTCTACATTTATTGTGCAGTATCACCTTGACCCGGATTCGGCTGGCACTACGGCCCGACGTTTGATTGATCTCGTCAACCTAAGATCAAATCACAACGTGGGTAGGTTGAATCGAGATCAAAGCAGTTGCTTCGGTGACCAGGCGTTGGAAGCGAGCCGAGTACGACAAGTTGGTGCTAGAACCCAGTAAGACTTCAACCGATGTCCCAGGGTTAGCCCGTCACAAAGGACCGACGTCACATTTTGGCGTCGTGACTGAAAAAGAAGTCGGGTGTCACAAACGGTGCCCTGACCAGGACAGAGGAGGAGTTGGGTGTCACAAATGGTGCCGTGATAACCAGGATCAGACCCTAGAGCGACCACCGCAGAAAGCTTCGAAGTGAACAACGCTCGGCGTCTTAAGGACACAAACTGAGGAAAACTAGAGTGGGAGCCAAAGGACTTTGGTTAATTGTAACCATACGGTTCCAGACCCTCTAGTACGACAGCCCAGAAGCTGAGAAGAACGAATTGGAAATCGTCTGTCAGGTAGGACACTTCTTTCGGTTTATCTCCCATTTTCGATTGTTGCTGCTCTAACTTTGATTCCGTTTACTTGTCATTTTAAAAATGTCTGACTATGAGTCGGATAGAGTAGACGTAGGGGAGGATGGGGCTAGACAGGAGTTGCCAGCAGACTTGAGAGGATTATTGGGTGGACCAAGGGTCCCGTCGTTTAATGGTAGTAAGAGAGATTTTAAAAACTGGCTGGCAATTCTAGAGAAGAGCCGATTAATTTACGGACTCTCGGATGTAGAAACCCTTTATCTGGCATATAGTGCCACGACAGGGAGGGCGTCTGAGCTGCTAGGGGGACTCTTGACCAGTGAGCCCCACTTACCATGGGAAAGGTTGAAAGAACAATTAACTAGCGAATTCGCTGACGAAGGGTCAGCTATAGAGGCCATGAGGGCCCTCTTGAAGTTGACGCAGCTGTGGGATGAGACCCCTGGAGAATTGGGGACCCGAGCGGAAAAGCTGTCGTCATTAGCCTTCCCAGAGGTTGTGAGTAATAATGCGGTCATGCAGGCACAGCTGGCTGATCTGTATGTTGAGGCACTCGGTGACGAGCATATTCGCCACGATGTCTTAAAGGAAGGACCGTTAAGATTGTCGGCAGCAGTAGCGCTGGCCAAAGAGAGCCAGGGAGTCTGGGAGAAGGTAAAAAGAGGTGGGAAAATACAGGAAATAAGTCGAGGGGTCGGAGGAAAGAGGGTAAGAGGTAGAGCCCCCGCGTGGAGTCGTGTGGTCAGCCTAGAGGTGGAAGAGCCTGAGGTGTGGGAAGAGGATCCCACAAGAAGGGCTTGGTCGACAAAGAATGGGTTTTATAAGCCCACGCCGGGTCAATACGGACTAGTCTGCTGGACTTGTGGGCATGAGGACCACAGAGCGGCGGAATGTCCGACGAAGTGGGGATTGCCCCCCGACTTCGAACAAGATAGATGTACTAGGTGTGGGAAGAAGGGACACCTAGCCAAGTGGTGTGGATTAAGAAAAGATCACCCCAGGATTAAGAAGGAGGCTGAGCCCGTAAGACAGAACCAGGGAAAAGCCAGCGGGCCACCCCGGAAATAAGAGGGAGGGTGGCCCAGTTGAAAAGAGTAAATATAAAACGCTGCACATGTGGCCGGGGGAGCCACCCAGGTAGAGGACAGGCCCCCCCAGAACCCAGAGGGTGGGTGGCCCAGTTAAAGAGAAGAAGCGTGAAATGTTGGTTGTGTGGTCAGGTGGGCCACTTTGCGGTTAACTGCCCAACGAGAAGGTGCTGGTTTTGCAGAAAACCAGGGCACCTGAACCGGAATTGTGCCTTTAGAAACAGCCACAAGAGACTGGGAGAGGTCCAGCCGGGACCGTCCAGGTGCAGAAAATGCAGAACTCCCCCACGTGAGAATAGTGAAAGTAGTTTGTTGCTACCGGCGCCTATGGCTGGGATGGCCCAGAGGTGGGAACCCAGAAAAAGGAAAGCCAAGGTATTCTCTTCGCTGACGCAAGAGAAGGAGTTGTCGTGTGGGGCAGAGATAGGGGGTAGGGCAGTGAAGGCCCTGATAGACACAGGAACATCTGTTTCATTACTGAAAGAGAAAGCATACAGGCGGGTGAAACGGAAGAGTAGGTTACGGGAAGCAGACATAGAGGTCACGCAAGCAGATGGAGCCCCCCTGGTGATAAAAGGGATGGCAAGGCTCCCTGTGAGGATTGGGAAATTAAGAAGCACCCAAAATTTTTACGTAACCCCCAACCTGTGTACGGAAGCAATCTTGGGAGAAGATTGGCTTCAGAGCCAGAAGGCTCGAATAGAGTTCAACCCCACTGTACTGATAGTGAATGGCGAGAGAACGCCATTGGGAGGCCCACCGGAAGAAGATATGACAATAGTGGTGGAGGAAGATGTAGAGCTACCCCCCAGAACGGCGGTGTTGAGAAAGGGTAGGTTAATGTCAGGGAAGAAAATAAGAAAAGGAACCCTGCAATTGGTCCCTGTAGAAGGGAAGGGCCTAGAAGAAAATGAAGTAACTCTATGTGAGGTAGTAATAGAGGCAGCTGAATTAGTGCCATTAGAATAGTGAACCAAGTCAAAGAGCTCAGTGAGTGGGAGGAAGAGGATCAGACACCCCCTCCCAACTCAGAGAGAGAGAGAGTAAGAGATAAGGGAAAATTAAACCTAGACTCAAGAAGTAATGTAGAAGACCAGAGCAAGAACTCAAAGGGAAAGGAAGAATCAGGTGAAAAGAGAATGGGCGGAACACACCCTGAAGAGAAATTAAAACATTAAGGGAAGGTTAGAGGAACCAACTCGGAAGATGAGATTGAGAGGAATGGAGAAGTCCAAATCTCAATTGAATAATTAGGTGTCGTCAGATAACGACCCTGGCTCATCCAAAACCTACTGTCTGACTGTGGTAGATGTGGATGGAGGGGATGGAGGCGCGAATTGCACCTCACAATGGACGGAAGAAAGTTAGTGGCATTGTTAACTGGCCAGCTATAGTGCCACTGAGTACGATCCTTGGAGGGGACCACGCGAACCTGTCCGGGCCATTCGGTCTGCTAGGGGTTAGTTAGGGGAGGAGAGAGCTGAAGAGTTACGAGTTTAGAAAAAGTTATGGAACAGCTGAGTAAAGAATTAAGCAAGATAGAACCATAGAAGAAAAATATGAAGAGGGAGATTCCATCATAGAAATGATTGGCAGAAGCTTAGTCAATTGTACAGAGTTATGGGAACCGATATTGAAGGGATTCCCCAATGTTACCTTGAATAAAATACCGGCGCTGATGAAGCCGATAGAAACGATCGATATGGATCAGTTGAGGAATAAGCTAAGTGAGCTGGGTAGGGAGGATATGGCTTGGAAAGGTGATAAACAGATAAGTTGGTTAGCAATGATGGGTACATTCATAATTATCGCCATAGGCAGTGTAGCAGTATGGAAGGTTAGAAGTAGCACGAAATTAATTCGCAGTAATCAAATGAGCGTGCAGCAGCTCGAGAGGGAGATGCCGAGCAGTGTTCTTTACCCATACAGAATCAACGAGAGAATTGCAGAAAAGCCGACGGAAGAAGCCAACGCAGAACCGACACGCGTGGCGGAAAAACCTCCTACAGAAGAGAGAAGGACCCTGACCAAGAAAAAAACAAAAAAACAAGCTATAATAACCACACACATACACCCACCGGCACACGCACACTTTAAAAATGAAAAACAGAAGAAGATAAAAGAACTTTATATTGCATGAAAAAACAGAAGAAGATAAAAGAACTTTATATTGCATGAAAAAACAAAAGAAGATAAAAGAACTTTATATTGCATGAAAAACAGAAGATAAAAGAACTTTATATTGCATATAAAACAGAAGAAGATAAAAGAATTTTACGTTGCATGTAAAACAGAACAAAATGAAGTAGAACAATACTTTACATGTAAAAGCGTGAAAAAAAAAAGAAATGAAAAGAATACGACTGCATGGGACAGGTGCATGATGCATGCTAAATAGTGTAGTTGGATTTGAATGCCATTTACAAGTAAATGACACGAATAGGTTAGGGAGGATTATAACACTATTTAGGAACGGCAGGTTAATTAATCAATTAATTAACCACAGAAGTTAATTACGGGGATACTTAAACCGATAGATATAACGAAAGACATACTGAGCGATTACTTACACCGATAGATATAACGAAAGACATACTGAGCAATTACTTACACCGATAGATATAATGAAAGACATACTGAGCGATTACTTACACCGATAGATATAACGAAAGACATACTGAGCGATATTCTTTTTGTTTTGTTATTTTCCCAAACAGAGTATCGGTGAAAAAAAAGATTTTTTGTTTTGTTATTTTCAAGTGCGATTCAAGATAACCACTTTACTTTCTCGCGGAAGTGTGATGCTGAGATATGCCAAATTATCTGCGAGGACAATATAAGCAAACATCTACGGGTGTTTCAGAGTTGAGTCGAGTCGGGTCGAGTCCAGACAGTGAGTCAGAAGTCGAGACAGAGAGAGTTCAGTCAGTGAGTGAAGAGTACAGCCAGTACAGTAAGAGAGAGACGCGCCTCGCACAGGTGACCACACGATTCCATGCCTTCCGACTTAAACTTCTAACCAAGAACAAATTTGTTGAAGTCCGACTTTAGATTTTCCACCAAAACAAGTTTCCGACTTAGACTTCTAACCAAGAACAAATTATAGAAGTCTGACTTATATTCACCATCCAGATATCCAGAACTAGTTAAGGAACGCAAAAGTGTTACAATCCACATTTTTTTTTCTTCAGGCTGGTAGAGAAAGAGAGAGACGCACTCCTGTAACTCTACAAACCGACATAAAATTAATCACTATTCCTAACCAGTCGCTCGCTTTGAAGTTGTTGTTTGTGCTTTTGTTTTTTTTGTCTACATTTATTGTGCAGTATCACCTTGACCCGGATTCGGCTGGCACTACGGCCCGACGTTTGATTGATCTCGTCAACCTAAGATCAAATCACAACGTGGGTAGGTTGAATCGAGATCAAAGCAGTTGCTTCGGTGACCAGGCGTTGGAAGCGAGCCGAGTACGACAAGTTGGTGCTAGAACCCAGTAAGACTTCAACCGATGTCCCAGGGTTAGCCCGTCACAAAGGACCGACGTCACATTTTGGCGTCGTGACTGAAAAAGAAGTCGGGTGTCACAAACGGTGCCCTGACCAGGACAGAGGAGGAGTTGGGTGTCACATGAGGACACACTCTAAAACTAGTGTAAAAAGAATATAACTATTGTTAAACCTTAAAGAATACTAAAATCACATTTTGGTTACATCTTTCAAAGAATAATGAACACAATAAAATTGTTATTTATCTTGTGATTTGCCATTAAAAATGCCTTGCAATTAGCATAAACAAAACATGGAGGAATATAACTCTCATTAAGGCATTAAATAATTTAAAGAACTGCTTCTTTTACTGTTAATTTTTATGGATTTTACTTATTTTAAATATATTTTTAAGGAAAACTTTATTTTACATCCTTTTAAGACATAGATGATGTTGCTGAATGCCATAACATTAAATGTAATAATGTTCACTGAATTGAAATTTACTCTAGAAAAGTGGTGTAAAGATAAATTTGACATAGGCTGAAATGATGTAAAGTGGGGTATTACTATATTTATTTAAAGTTAGACAGATTAAAGAGATAGACATAAAGTGGTCCAAGATTAATAGAGACTTTTTGTCTTTGCAGGATGCCTACTATACAGATGATAGTAATCTTTCTGGTGATGGTGACTATTGAAGATTTGAGACATTCACAGAATACCATCTTCAGGGAGACCAGCAAAGTGACTATAACAAAGTTCAAATAGAGGATTACCTTTATGATAGATCTAGAGCTATATGACATTCTGTTGACAAAATTAGGAGAAATAAACTGAGCCAGAAATGCAGAAGAAATGGTAGCTGAGTGGGGATGTTTAAGTCTATTTCTTACCCTTAGACAAGAGAACCTGATGCAACAAAAGGAAAGGACTGAGTACTTACAGGAAACCCAATTGTTACAGAAAAGAATGAGAAGAGCAGTGATACCTATAGTGCAAAAGACCGTAAACATAATTTTTGGCACTGTTCAGAAGCTGATATAAAAATGATTAAAAGTAAGTTAGATACATTAGAGAATGGTCAGAGAGAGTTAACCCAGAGAGCAAGAGAAAACATAATGACATTGAATGTACCTACAGTTGATTTGAGTAAGAACAGACAAAACATTAATTATCTGATTCATATGGTCTAAAACCTTAGTTAGGAGTTAGGAAATATGATAGAGACTATAACAACATAGATGAAAGAATTAAGAGTACTTGTTAAACAGTATTTATAACTGTCAACCATGAATAACAAGTTACACAATCTATGCTGCTACTGGAATATGTTCAGATGTATATGTTGGCCATTGTACTCCTGTCCACAACACCATTACTCCCAAACAATTAAAAAAACACATAATCAAAATCCAGTTAAAACTAGCTTATTTGAGATTGCCAGCTGACCCAGCAGTTAGACTCTAACATTATTATAATTTACTAGGATATACCGCCTTAACTGAAGCAAACAAGTTATTAGTTTTGGTTTACCTACTTTTGAGGTATTGAAGGTTATCAATTTACCCATTCCTTATCTTGAGCTTGACGAGAGACTAGGAGTAGTTACTAGGTATAAATTGGAATCATAAAATATAGTCCTCAATGTTATTAACATCTGATGAAGGTTGAGAGTTATTGTGAAGCATACACATCAAGTAGCCAAATTTATGTAACTAGCAGATACAAGTTACTGCTGCAAGTGTTACTAAGGTAATGTTGCTGCAAGTGTTGCCAAGCTAATGTTGCAGAGAGCTTGTCTGGGCAGTAGTTTTATTAAGGGAAATAGATTTGTAAATGTGAACAGGCTGGGACAATAAAAATCTTCCCACTCCATTATCAGTTTACCTATGGGATGTTCACAACTTTTGGTGAATTGATATCTTTAATACCTTATTATCCAGCAAAAGAAAAATTCAAGGAAAAGATCACATTGTTATCACTAACAGAGAGGGCACCTAATAACTGGATGGAAATGTGGTATCCCATGAGAAAAGAATTTGAAATTAAAGTCTGAGAAATCTAATAGAGAAGGTTAATTTGTAGCACTTATTGAAAAAATTGAAAGGAGTATTGGGGTAGGCTGAACCTCCTTATTTGGAACTATTATAACAGCAATTGTAATAAGTTTATTAGGAATAATATATAAACTGAGAGTGTAGAAAACAGAAACATATAGGAGGATCTTTGGAGGATGTAAGTGGTTCAGAGTGAAAACTGGATACTTTTAAAAAAATGTAATTTTTATTTGTTACAGACAAACATAAGTGTGAAATTTAAATAATTAAGAATATGTCCAGTTTGTACATTTATTTTTCTATTTTATAATATGAATTTTGTTTAATGATTTTTTAAGAAAATACATAAAACCCACAGCAGAGGCAAAAGTGATTTGGGTATGAAAGTTTGGACAAAATACAATAAGTACTTCTACAGTTACTTTAATGGTGCACATTAAAGAAAACATAAAAACAAATGTGTTCATCAATGAAACAAGTCTGATTTAAAATGGAGTTCAGCTGGTGATGGTCATTCACTTGGTCAGCTATACAAATCTTGATCCATTACACCCAACAGTTTTGTATGAAATAAATGCAGTATACCCTCTTTTTGATTCATATGTGCTTTGAATTATATGGGTGCATAGATAAACCAACTGATTATTAAAAATGAGACATTGCTCTACAAGGAGGTGTAATTTTCATTTTTTCAAGAGTTGAATTTTTCTGAAATTTCATCAACTAAAATTTTCAAGTTAAAAATTCTTTCTAAAAAAAACTTCAAACCTTATGATTAACCCACCAAACTGTCTGTTATGAAATGAACTCTTCTTTGGTGTTTTGTATGTAAATTTATTGTATGCAAATGAACATACATTTTCTTTTATAAATTCTGCTGTATTTTGGGTAGAAGGATTACGTGGAGCGATACTGATAATGTTGTTTGGCTCAGTTTCTTTTGTTGAATAAAGCCTTTCTTAAGTTTATCACTATCTCATCTTCCTACTGTTTTTGAATTGCTTTTAAATTAATTCCACAAAAGAGGGAAAAATTTAATATGTCCAAAATATCAAGTGGACCTAGATCACAATCCATCTAAGGAATGGAAGCATTGGAAAAGAAAGTTTGAAAATTTTATTCTGGAATGTGGGGAAGAAGCACTAGGCAAGTTCTGATCTCTGATAAATTGTGTTTCATCCAGGATACATTGAAGATTGTGCAAATTATGAGGAAGCCTTCCAAACATTGGACCAACTATATATCAAGACACCTAATGAGATCTCTGGTAGGTATCAGCTTCTGACCAGATGCCAGGATCCAGAGGAAACCCTTGAGAATTTTTTTCAGGAACTCCAAAATCTTAGTAAAGATTGCAGCTATAAACAAGTCATGGCAGAACAATACAGAGAAGAACAAATCAGAGATGCCTTTATAAGTGGGATTTCATCCAATTAGGCAGAAGTTGCTGGAAAATTCAACACTGGATCTATCATTAGCCTTCAATCAAGCACATGCACTTGATCACACCCAAAGGAATACACAAATTTACTCCCCTACAAACACTTCATTGGTCCCAGGTGTAGTAGCCACTGTTGATACCAAGAGTGAATGTTTAGAAGAGAGCTCCACAGCTCTAACTCTGCCAAAAGTATCTTACCAGAAAAAGTGCCAATTTTGTGGTAACACAGCTCATAATCGGAAAGTCTGTCCTGCTCGTAACATCACAGGTTTCAATTGTGAAAAAAAAAAAACGAACAAATTTTGAAGATTTGCCAATCTAAGACCAAATTATGATGGTTAATTTTAAACCAAGTTTGTGTGTATTCCCAGATATCTATCCCCCAAATCTCTCTTATGTAACTACAATGATCACCATTAAAGGCAGACAGTTTACTGCTCTTATAGACTCTTGTAGTTCAGAAAACTTTATTAGTGAAGATGCATTCAACATATTAAACCTGAAACTCTCCTGCTGTAGGAAAAAAAGTTTCTATGGCTCTTAAAACCATGGAAGCCAACTATACCAGTGTTTGCATTACCAATATAGAAGTAGGTGGCAGGAAATACAAAAGAGTAAAATTCGAGGTTTTGGGTAATTCTCAGATATGAGTTTCAGAAGCTACAAAAAAACAATCTTCACTTATGAAGGGAACAATGACAACTTTAGAGTTAGTCGAAGAAATGCACACTGTGTTTTTGCTGCAGCTAAGGTAAATATACCCACATTATTTTCCAGCACACCTGTGAATGTCCACTCTGTTGCTACCAAATCCCAGCATTTTAGTAGAGATGATCAAGCATTCATGACAAATTTCCAAATTTAATTGAAACTTAAAAATTTAAGAAAAGACATAAGTGTACATAATGATATTCATTGTGGAATCATGGCCACACACAAACAATTAAAATTAAAACCTTGGTGGATGAGGTATTCACATGATGTCAAAAACTATGTTCACAAATGTCCAAAATGTGTGCAAATAAAAAAGATTTTCAACAGGATAAATGACACACACGAAACAGAGCCCTGGATTTATGTCTACATGGACCATGTTAACAATGTTGGACTGTGGGTGGCTTAAATTTATGAACAACTTCAATTTAGTATAGAACTAATAATGTAATTCAAATATTGCAAGTAATATTCTCCAGAAATGGGGTATAAAAAAATTATGTCTATTTTTTAGTGCACACACATCACTAGTGAGTGTGATGCAAAAAACATTAGGATGGATTAGTATGAAATAATGGATTTTATGATAATAGTTTGTTTACTTGGTTAAGAAAAATTGGCTGCATTCTATATACAACAACAATATCATCCACATTTAAATGGAACTACAGAAAGAATGGTACAGACAATAAAAATATTATCCGAGGCATTTTTCTCTTCCCAGTGCTAATATTAACAGTTTTCTACCAAGAGTATTGCTTAATTATCCAACAATACCACATGCTGGTCGAATACAGAGCTCATCTGCATTAATGGGATGTTGTAGTAAACAAAAAAAAACTGTCAACTTAAAGTGGCAACAGATGTCTGCAATAGATTTCTTCCATCTCTTGACCACAACACTCGTAGCCAAATCACAGTTAAAACGATAGTCCGACATAACAGTCCAACAACCAATGTAGAAACGACAAAATGGGGTTACACGTCCAACCTTCACTTCTCACCAGCAAAGACACGTCTGTCTCTAAAAAAAAACGGCTCACTTTATACAGCCGAGGCCCGACCATAATTTACATACGAATCACTAGACAACGAGATTTCGCGTTAGTTGTCAGAGACCACTTGTCATAAAACATGGGCGCCGCCATTTTGATTCTTTCCTCATTCGTCCAGTATTTCATTTTTCCAGGAACTGTTGCTAAATTTGTGTAAGCGTCCACTATTCTACTTACATATTACGGATGCTACTCATTGGCTCTTCTGTCCGCTACATGGGAAGACAGATTAGGGCACCATTATTTATATTTTATTCTATGGTACAAGAAAAATAGTGAATTGTCTCCTGAAAAGGTCAAATTTATAATGCTGAAAAGGATAAACTACAGCAGGTCATGGTAAGTAATCCCAACAAGGAGCCTTTAAACCAAGAAAATCAAAATAGTGACAATGAACCAATGGAAGAGTGCCTGGAGTATATGGACATAGACCATGAAGAACAATACCAAAATCACAATATTAGATGAGACAGTTCTAGATTTCCCAGAGAGAAAGTGAGGATTAATTGACTGATTGTTTTTTAACAGCTTATCAACCCTTTGTGTGTTATTTAAAGCCAAAACACATTTTGGATTGTAACAATATTTTTTTTTCTTTGCAAGTGAATATTGCATTAATAATTTTTCAAGAATAACAATGATTTTTCCAAATACAAGTCCTACTATTTAACCCATGACTGGGGGGATGTATTCATACCATTCCCAAGGTTATTTGCACATAAGTGAATGTAATGAACATGAACGAAATTTGAACTCAGCACTGATTTTTTGTTCCAAGTCGTTATTCGAGAGAGAGGGAGAGGAGATAAAAAAATAAATGAAAATGAAATAGCATATAGAAGAAACTCAAGATCCACAAGGGGCATAAAACCCCTTAATTTCTGAGAGATGTAGTGATATTAAAATGAAACTGGCCCAATTTACATATGACCACAGAGACTCTTACTACTAGTATGAGACCTAGAATATCACACTTCACAACACTAAGTCAACTATACTAACCAATTTTTATTTAGATATCTTTTTCACTATGTCATTGATGTTAAGTAATGGATATATGTCTAGCATTGTAAAGTAGTTTGTGAATAGTCAATAACCATTCATTTCTTATAGTTTTTATTGCCAACACTTAAACTCTCCATGGTGATATGCTGCTTGACTCAATAGTTTCTGATAGCAACTGCTTTACTCAGTTATTAACTTATATGTTAAGAGGTTGGGGTTAGTGTCCTATCAGACTGCTGGTTGAAAATGTTGTGCCTAATTATGACATCATCATATAAATCCTTTAATGTAGTAGCACTTTATGGTATTCATGTGGACACAACATATTTACTGCTGATAACAAATAGAAAAATTTACAATTTGTTTTTCTTCACCAATGACTGGCTTACAAACCTATGAGCTGCTAGTGTGCAATAAAGTCTCAACTACTTTCCTGTTTACTTTGGCTAAGAAAACTGTTTTCCATAAGTTTTCACAGGGAACTGTTGATGTAACAGCAAAAATAGCAACTATCCTGACTGTTTGGGGATTTACAAACTTAGGAATAATGTCCCAATTTGTTAAATAAGTTACATCTAACTTCTTCAGCCAGATAGCTATTCTGTGAACCTTAAGACAATTGTAGTTGCTTGACCAGAGTTATTTCTTCTGGCTGTTTGTTGGTGTGGGCAGAAATCACTGAAGATACTACTGTGTTCAAAGAATATTTAATTTTAATGTACTGGGTGTAACAGCAAAATCATCCAATTGTTAGATTAAGTTTTGAACTAGAAATGATTAAAGATGTCTTACTGGAATTTTCCAAGGTTTTTATAACACTATTAGACTCTACTTTGAGCAATAAGAATGTATAATTACTCTCCAAGCTTAACAAAAGAATCATGATGAAATCAATCATAAACAAAAATGACATAATCAATTAATCATAGCTAAGGATCAGAAGCTCATGAAGGATTGAAATAGTTCAAATATATGTGTGTGTGTGTGTGTGTGTGTGTGTTATTCCAGGATCATTTTCCAACGTATTCAAGATGATCTTCACTCTCTCTAACCTTTAACTTTCTGTCTTGGAATAACAAGGTGCCTCACAGGTTTCACATATGATTTCATTTTCAAGTCTTTTTTCACTGCTCTTTGGACTGTCATAGACGAAACTCCTCTCTCACATGCCAAACGTCTTATGGATTGAGTTGGATCTTTTCTAATTGATCTATTTAGCTCTAAGCTGAAATGATGACCCCTCTTCCTGTTTTGACCTCCTGATCCAGTTTTTCTCTACTGTTCCGACTTTTTAAAATTTATTCACTGTTCTCTTGAGGGTTCTTGAATGAATTTGAAGATGGAAGCCAGAGTATGAATATTGGTACCATTACTGAAAGCCTGAATGATCTTTTTCCTCTCATCATTGCACAGTTGATAAGATAGTGGGCTGACACAAAATGATTTTAACCTGTTCTCTTTCTAGCTGAATAACTCAAAGGGTTTTTCAGTGATTCTTATGATAAATGAAGTCAAGATGGTTAAACATCTTATCTGAAAACCTGGAAAAAAAGAAATTCAATTAGTTTAGTGTTTTTTTGTTTTTTTTTTAGAAATTAAACATTTTGTGAGATGGACAATTTTGCTGTTACACCTGGTATATCTGATTAATCCTACTCTATTTATATGGACTGAGCCGATATGGAAGGCAGATTCTTATCCTTGGAATTTATTATCTAATAGTTCCTGCTTTATGTAACTAAAATGGATGCTATTTGAGTGTGATTGTTTCTACATTCTTCAGATAGAATTACCATGGATGTTACAATCCTAGCAAAGAAGTTTCAAATTTTACAAACAATAGCCCAAAGTTTTGCTGGACCTTATTTCCTTTTTGCAAGCAAGTACAATCTTGTTCTTAGGTTCTATAAAATCCTTTATAGAGTTTCAACTGCTATCTTGCTTATACTTATATCTATCAAGTGTTTAAATACAGAGGAAGAAGTAAAATTTATTGCTTTGTCTTGTTTTGCAGTCTCAGATTTTAACTTTTATAAAAAAAAAATTTTTTTTTAAATGGAGGTATTCTATACCTCCATTTTTTTTTAATTAAAGTCATAAGTCAGCAGCATATGTGTTACAGTTCACATCAAACCAAAACATTTTATCCATTGAAAAGTAAAATTGTAGTATAAATTGTAAGTCTGCTTGATTAATCTTATTTTGAAGCTTTAAACCACAAGAAAGTCATTAGATTCAATATGAAGGAAATCATTTAAATAAGTAATCATCATTTATTTTCATGAAAAAAGTAACAAAGAAAAATATGTATATTGTTGAAATTTGGGATTGCATATAATTTTTCAGAAAACTATTTTCTTTTAAAAAAAAATGCATATTGTTTTTTATTTAACAATAAGGTTCACCTTCCTTGCACAAGGCCCGGGGGCCACTCAAGGTCGAGGGTTATGATAAGGGTTAGTTTATATGGGTAGGAGGGGAGGATAACAGTTGACTCTAGACCTGAACAGGTTAAGATTGTAGTGATCAGGGAAACATCTTGGGAGCCTGTTCCAGATAGCAGGAAGAAGCTGTTTGAGTAGAATGGAATACAGTGGAAATGAGGGTGGTTTGTTACTAAGTGACATGTCGGGTCCTAGTCATGAAGGTCAGACCTGGTGGAACCAGGAGATGCAGTTCATCCTAGCACTTTCCATGGTAGTAGCAATAGAGCAGTGAGAGACTCCCCACATCCCACTTGTGAGAGAGAGAGAGTTTGGAGTGTGGAAAATAATTCTTCTCCAACAAGGAGATGCTTTTGAACTCTATCAAGACTGGAAAGTGAAGTCTGGGCATCTCCTGCCCAAATATAGCAACAGTACTCCATTTTCAGCCTGATCTGGCTATTATAAAGGTAGAGGATAGCATGAGGAATCAGGTACTTATTTGCGCAGTACAGGGAGCCAATCATTTCACCTGCATCTTTAGTGATGGATTGCATATAGAAATTCCACTTGGTCTTTCTTTGTGATCTTTCATCACAATATAATTCTCTTTATTAAAAAAAAATTTCAAAGAATAAAATATACTTTTCTGAAACTTTATTTGAAGAATAATAGCTTCTTTACATACTATGCTGTATTTTTAACCTGACAGCAACTGTGTTGACATGCTGACAGCCTGATGACACATCTATTGTTTTTCTATGGCGACTTTATCTGGAATACATAATTTTAGAAAATGCCTTTATATCATTTTTAAGTATTCAGTAATCTTTAAAATTTAGGAAAATATTGTCTGTAATCTAATGTTTAATTAAACTTTAGAAATGTTGGTTTTAAACTTACTATTGTTATTGCCCTTATTTTCTGATAATGACATGTATCAATACATCATGTTACTCAATACTTACAAAAATCAGCATGTTTATACACATACAAAAAAAATTCAAAATTCTTTTAAAAATATTGGTGCTTTATGATTTGTATTAAGCTTTTTCATTTATGAAAAGTAAATATTGTTTTCACTTAATACTAATATTTTTTTTAAACATTTCACCCCAAGCAAGGCAGGAGTGCCACTAGAGAATAAGAGTAAGAATAAAGAGAAGGTTGGGGATCAAGATCAAGGCATCAGAAGATGTCAATTAACATTACATTTGAATATTTGAAGATTATAGCTATCAGGGAAGCAAGTATGAGGAAGGGAGTTTCACTGTTGGGAAGTGTGAGAGAAATAGCTGTTGGAGTAGAAGAGGCAGTTTCATTTAAGTGTTTTGATAGTGAGATGGTAGGACTGAGATGCCAACCTAGTAGCATGCTTAAATTCAATTTGATTTTTTTTTCTGGCTCATGCAAGTATTGGACATTTTTATTCCTGGCTCACAGATGTAGAGTGCTGTCTTCCTTGCAAAGTTAATGCTGGTACATGGCCATATTAGCACTGTCACCCTCCCTTGATCTTGGGATTTAAATTCGGACATACTATGTGGCAGAAAAAAAAAGTCACTCCTGCTTAATTTTCATCTACGAAGTCATGTGAAAAAGTATATCGTCGCCAGTGTTATTTGTATATATCTCTTTGAATTTCATTCTTAATTATTTTATCCTATTCCTTTTTTTTGCTTGGTATAAATTCTTTTTTCAAAGATTTCTTTAATTAAAGTGAATTTAGTCTACCCCCTTTTTGGAAAGTTTGTTTGAATATCAGCTAAAAGGCTGAAATTAATACAGAATTTTAAAAGATATTTAACTTAATAAATTTTTCTAATTAAAATTTTAAAAAAGAAAGAAAATGAAAACAATTTTTGTAAAACTTCATTATTCATCAAAACAATTTTTTTCTTAAGACAATCATGTCCTTAATATATCATATTTATAAAAGCAATTACTTGCTTTTCTAATTAAATAATTTCTTAGTTTTATTGCATTTTTTATTTTGATTCAGAGCAGATTTTTGTTAAATGATATTTCTGTTTGACAAAAACAAATTGATGATTTAAATTCTCCATGGAGTACCCCTTTTAACTAATATGAATATGAAGAGGCTGAAATTTTAACTTCTCAAAATTTTATAAAATTATGTGATGTTAACTGATCTTTAAAAAAATTTCATGCATTTGTATAAGTCTTGAAAATTTAATTAAAATCTGACAATTATTTGATTTTTGCAAGAATTTCCAAAACAATGTGTTTTTTTTTTACCATAAATATGCTAAATTTCCTAATACAGAAATCTGTGGCCCACCCACTGACACAAGAAAAACAAGATTTTTAACCAAAATTTTCAACATGCTAGAAAGGATTAAAAAATTTAATAAAATAATCAAAAAATACTTTGATCTTTCCTCTTAATAATAATATAAACACTTTGACTATAAAACTTATTTTGAAGGTATCTAATTTAAAATAATTTAATGTTTTCTTTGAGGTTAAATTTTGGTTTTATTTGAAACTAATTCATATGAAAATAAAAAATAAATTTTTGCAAGTTTTTAGATATTTTTAAAATATTCTCATGTTTACTCCACCATTATAGATAAAAACAATGTAAACAACAAATTTAAAAATCTTTTAAAAATCCAATATTTGTTCTAGACATGTGTTTCAAAGTAAATTAGTAAATTTAAAGATCAATTAACTGGTATACTTAAAAGATAATGAAAATAACATTTACACACAGTAACCTATAAGGTGTCATCAAGGCCATAGGTAGACAACAATAGTTTTCTCTTATAATCCCTGTCTCTTTAAACGAGGTGCAAAATTGTTTTTTTAAATTAAAGAAACACCAGCAGAAAAATCAAGAAAATGATATTTATGTTTAAAAATAAATACTTTAACCTTATGTAACCAAGAGTTTAAAAATATAATTTTTATTCTTTTATGAAACTTAAAATGAGTAATTTTATTTTTCATACTACATTAGAAGCATAAAAAAGAAACTGAGTAAAAACTAGTGAAATGATACTTCTGAGTTTAATTCATTTCTTTTATTTTTTTGATGTCATAAAATACTTAATTGCACCCAGTGAGGTCTTTTGTAATTATTCTGGATTTAAGTAAATTTATTAAAATAACAAAATTCTTACTAGAAAAAAAAATAGAGTAATTGATAGTTATTGAATTGATAGTGTTAATTTCTTGCTTTCACTCTGATTTCTTATAGCCTTATTGTCATATAATTATATACCTCCGAACAACATGAAAGCTTTAAAAACATTAAAAATGCTACAACCAGATTTTAAAAAAATATTATGTTTACTAAATGAACAGGAAAAAACAGATACACAAAAAATACACTAGAAAACACAAAACTGCCTGATTAAGAAAAGATATTAAATGGATATTACATTAATATCATATTACTCTTCCTTATCAGAAAAGTAGTCAATCAAAGGAGGTAACTCAGAATTATTTTCCTTTTGAACTTCTGTACTAAAAATAATCTAATAACTGTGAAAAAAATAAAATAATTTTAAAAATATTTCTGATGCAAAAATGACATCAGACTTTACATTCTTTAATTCTTCCAAAACATCTTTATTTAATAAAAAAAAAATCTCATTATCAACATCCCAAAAAATTTCCAAATTACACTGAAAAATTACTAATAAATTTTTTTTAAATATTCATTGTCGATTCATTTTGCCTGTCAAATCTGAAAGCATTATAATGTGTTTTCTTAAATTATTCAAGCATCTCAAGAAAAATTATCTTATAAGTTTTATTGAATTATTTTTGTAAGATTTCAGGACAAATTTTCAAGATTTTCTGATTTTATATTGCAAAGATCTTTTACTGAAATAATATCTTCAGGGATTTTCTTAATAGAACTATGTGCATGAAATAGGAGACAAAATTTGAAGAATATGACAAATGGAAAACCATTTCACTGAAACTAGATTATGCATTTCCTCCTTACTAGGCTTCATCAGATTTAAAATGAAAGAAAGAAATATGTGTATGTTTGCGTGCATGCTTAAGTAATAAATTTTTTCCACTAAGCTAGCATTTCTTGTGATGAAAGAAAAGAATGAAATTGTGCAACTTCTGTAAAAAAACATTCTGTATCTTTTTTTAGTCTTCTTTTCTTGCTGAAATTTATTTATACTTTCTCCCAGCTTTTTTTCATTGAACTTAAGGTAAATCTTATACTCATATTGTCAACACAGAAAGCACAAGAACAGACCTAAAAACATAAATCTTTTACTTTCAACCTATTTTAAAAAATTGGATAAGGATTTACCTTAAATTAATTTCAGAAAATGCCATATGAATTTTTTGCTTTAGTCATTCTGAAAAAAGGATTTATCTTTAATTCATTTTATTTACTGTAGTTAGTGGAGATGAAAATGAATTCCAACTCAAGGCAGAACAAATTCAAGAAGTTCATGGATAGTGTAGGAGAATAAACAGCAGAAAGTCACCATGCTGGTGAGAGTGTCTAGTCCCTCAAACTGTGACCTTACCTTTTAAGAAAATTTAAAAAATAATGCTCTAATTCTACTGACACTCATCCCCACTCACTAAAATAACTTCAGGCTTCTAATAAAAGAAAAGAAAATGCTATAAGGCAGGAAACTAAAACCTTCAAGTTTCTCCTCACAATAAAGTAAGTAAACAAAAAGGATATTGACAATTTTGCAAATGTTTCAAATGCATAAAGTATGCTGACTGTAATAAGAACTGGTTTAGGTGTGTAGCAGATACGAGGTATGTCTGAAGAGGCTTATTAGGCCAGCAATATGTCACCTCAACTAGCATTTATCTCAAATGAAAAATTTGAAACAATTTTATTCAGGAAGGTTCCTGTTTTTTTTTTTATCCTTCCCTGCATGCAGGTTGAAATGTGTCAATAATCATGGCTGTGGTTGCAGAAAGTCTTCTTGGTCAGTAAAATGCTCTGCTCTGCAGAACTGGCAATTTTGCTAGAATGTGTGCACTGTGGTGATTAGACATACTTTTTTCACTGCAGTCTCATATTTCTGTTATGTAAGCAACTTGAAGGCTACATGGTTCACATTACTGGATGGAAAGTTCTTTTTCCTGGAGGCCAGTTATGTTTGTAACAACATGGTGTCTAACTTGACAACAAATGTACACCGTGTTCCTTTGTTTACTTGGTATGATTTAATAAAAGAAAAAATGTTTCAACTGTGGAGTTGAAAAATGCTCTTCCCAAATAGTTTTTCTTTAAGCCTCAGCTTAAAGTCAAAATTAGAAAGTGAGCAGTGGTCTTCAGTGATATTTGATATGTCAAATGAAAGGTTCTGATTTGGCAGTTGGCAGGTATTTAGCTCACAACACTTTGGGTCAAGTCACTAGAGCCAACCAAACACTTTTATCCACTGGGCCATGTGTCCTTAAAGAACATAAGTGTATGAATTTTTTGAACTGAATGCCTCATGTATTACTGGTTCCCATTTTGTATTCATTTCTATGCTTGGCTGGCTTAGGTGATTTTTATGGCCTAACATATGTGCTGATTCCTTAAGGTTTCATATTTTCCAGTGATGTTCTCTGTCTATTATTTCAACCTCATCCCACAGGGGATAAAAGCATTGGTTGGATCCAGTGACTTGAACCAAAGAGTTGTGAGTGGTGAACAAAAACTTGGAGAGATGAGTTAAAGGGAGATAACTGAGACATCCAGAAGAGGCATGGCTCATGGACGAAATAAAGGGTTCAGTTTGAAATTCCAATTCCACAATGGCCAAAATGTTGTGAATATGACAACAGTCCCAACAATGTAAATAATTACAATACCTCATCTCAGAAATATAGACAGATATTTTTGATTAGTTAACTTATTTTTGTCCTTTTTAGATTTGGGGGTTTCTTATAGTAACAACCTATTTCTTTCTTTTGTTCAAATATATTACATTGAAAATAAAGTGAGGATATTTTAATTGTACCCTTGGGAAAGGTATGAATTTTCTCTTCTTCCACCATTTATGGATAGATAGCAGCACAGACTGGATCCTATAGCCTTAAGTGATAACTGTTCTTGCAGAAGGAAAAAACTCTGAATTCAAAATCAGCCTGAAGAATGTTGGGCTCTGTCAGGTTATCTTGCCCAAGAAACACCATTGCAACTGCTGTGGCAGCACATGTGGTGTAGAGGGTTATGAGTTAAAAAAAAGAATTTATCATTTTACGCTTACCCACAAAAAAATTGTACATACGAGACTAGTGAGGACATCTTAGAGAAATTGTGACATATGGTATCAGCAGAGAAGTGTAATGAATTGTTGGTGAAAGGAAAAATTATCAAGTAAATGTGTCAATGATTGTGACTAGCTAAGTTGAACAATAGGATAGCTTTCTCCTTTCTCAATTTTTAGGCCTATTTTTTCTTTTTGTATTTCACAAAAATAAATATCCATGACATGCTATACATAAGTAGTGTTATTTTCTATGTCCATAATGTTTAGTTTATATCTACAAACCTGTCAAAACTTCCATTGTCTATTACTATTCTTTATAGATTCTTGATAACTGAAGATGGTAAAAAATACTTGCACAAAAAAAATGAACTCCAGTTTCTAAAGAAATGTGATCAAGACACAATAAAACTACTACACAAACTTGGAAAATGTAATAAAAAAATTAAACAAACCATGTTTGTTTTTAATAAAAACATGTACCTTAGGGACATCACTTTTTTTGTTATATTAGTAATTTTTGCAGTATGGAATAAATGTCAACAAAATTAGTGCTTAATCTGAATTATGGAATGATTTCCACTTAGAACAGAGTGTCTCTGGTGTGGCATGCATATAACTCCATACATGGTTTCTGCTTTAAACTGGATCCCCACAAAACATGTGGACTTGATTGTATCCGAGCAATATTCTTTAAGAAATGTGCTCCGGAACCGGCTCCCGCTCTTTCTAAACTCTACAATAAATGCCTTACTTTCCTGCTTGTTGGAATTCCCCTTCTGTAGTTCCAGTCATTAATAACTCAGATGAACGTTCTGATCTTTCTATCAACCTATTAGCCTTCCACTGCTTTTTAGCAAAATACTAGATGCTCTAATCAACTCTGAATTGTCCATTTTCGGGTGTCTTTCATAACTTTTCCAAAAATTCCAAACTGAAACCTTTTTATTCAACTCCATGGAAATAGATTGTTCTCATTCAGCTGTCCATGCTAAAAGATATCTTGTATCACCTAATTCTTTCTTTTTAGTTAATTCATCCTTGTGAAGTTGCTTGTCTCTTTTAATGAACCAGAGCATATGACATGTTTAAAACTGTTTTTTTACTAAAATAAAAATTGTAAACTCCTCGACGGAAAGGAACAGTATTGCTTAAGTTGTTACTTTCATCGATCTTTTTGGGAAATATACAAATTATCTGGTTCTGATAGAAAAATATTGCAATTACTTTAAAATTAAGTAACAAAATTTAAATATATAATAATTTTATGCTGTAAAAAGCACTTGGGTAGTTAAGTAATAATGAAAGCTCTGTCTGTCTGTAGATGACTGAACTACATTTAAATTTTAAAACAGGAGAGTGAAGTAAACATTACATTCATTACAAGTAGTAGTTCTTTTCAGTTATGCCAATGAAAAATAGCAATAACCAGCAAAATTGAGTTTGGAATGACAACGAAACCTTATCTTCACAGAAATTTTATGGAGCAAATCTGCAAACCCTAAAAAAAAACAGTGGTCTTGAATGTAAGCTTCCAGTTATTCTTTAATGACGGCGTTGTATCAGTAAAAAAAAAAAAAAAAACTTGTATGTATCTGTATGTATGCAAAAATAAAAATTTCGTAGATCATTTTAATTTGAAATAGTTGATCCGGTATTTGTGTTAAAAATTAACCCTGTTAGTGTTAATCCAAACATTCCAACCAAACACACGTTACTGGAGAATTTTTATTTATTTTATATCTTTATCTCAAAATGTAAAAGATTTTTAAAAAAGAGCATAAAATAAAAAATCAGGGCATTATTATCATTTTTGTTTTGTACAAATAATCAGGGCATTATCAAATTACAAATATTTTCACTTAGATTTTTGTATAAAAACAATATTTAAGAGAATCCACAATTAACGACTTGAATCGGTTTTTAAAAATAAGAAAATTAAGAAACTCAAATGAAAATACATATTTTTATTTTTTAATATTATCTTTTTACACTACAGTACCGACTGTTCGTAAGTATTGTAAATTTTAATCTTCTAAATTTCCATATTTAAAAAAATGAATTAATTACATTTCATTTAAAGCCACATTTAAAACTGTATCTCTAGAGCAAACTGAACGAACCAAAGTTTGATAAATTTGGAGCAGGTTTTATTTTCTGTTTTTGTTCAAGTAAATTTTTCAATCCATCAATCAGGTGAAGTTGAAAATCGAGTTTCATTTTCTCACAACCTGTGAAATGTCGAATACAAACAAACAAACGTCCCAATTTCTTTTATGGCGTCACATAAAGAAAAATAAGTAGCAAGTCTATCGGCAAATAAATTAAAGTTGACTATGAAATTGGGCAATAATACACTGAGTGAAATCGATGGAGCAGATGTTACAGTTACAGGAAAGTGGGGAAAAGTTGACTTTGTGATTATTTATCATCACAAATGATAATTTTTTAAAATCTAACCACACTTAACTACGTCTTCTTATAGCAACAATAACATCAATAAAATAATCTTTGTCCAGATTGTGAGAAAATAAAACATTTAAAAAACAGTACAGTGAGTACACGGTTTTTCTTTGTTAACTAAAAGTAAAACCTTTTAGTTCGTTTTTGTTAAAATTACCCACTCTATAATTTTCCATAACCCTAAATAAGAGAGTAAATAAATCAGTTAGCGATTGACATTAATACTTTCTTCTGGATTGAAAAAAAATCATTCCAATAAATAATTTATTGGAACAATTTTTTTTTTTTTTATTTATTATAAATTTTTGTCTGCATAGGATTTAGTTTCCCTGCGGCCTAAAAGAAGGTTAATGGATTAAAATTTAAATGCTGTCAAGTCAACAGGTTTTAAAATTTCATAATATTCTGTGTTGTCTGTGTACCATGTCCTTCAGGACGTGAATGATCATGACACTCCACAACTTTGTCTTTTTTTGTTACTAAGTCTATGTAGTTCTTGTTCCATGTTGTTTTGTTTTCGTGGTACTTGTTTTGTTTAGTCATCCATCTTTCAAACTTATCAAGTAGATAACTTTCTGTTTTCTCCTACTTCTCTTGTCTTCATTTTTATGCCTCTTCTTGCCCTTCTTAGTGTTGGTGTTAAACACTAACAGTTCTGTTAAAGTCCCCCGTATATTCTTTCCTCATTTTTACTTGTCCTCACCAGTTACTTTCTGATTGTTAGAAACAGTTTCTTTGTAGTTCATATTCTCTAAAAATTGACTTTAAAAAAACAAAAAAAAAACACATCATGGTATCCTCAACACTACAGTCATCGCCAGAATCACATGTCATTTGTGCGGAAATTGTTCCGCATTTGTATGGGAAATAAATCAGAGCAACCAGCAATCGTTTCTTTGTTTCTAAGTTAAATAATTCAATTAAAAAAAAAAGGATCCTTTACTATTTCTATGCGACTTCTGATCCCTGTGACAAAAATATTGTCACCGTCTGTTGCTGAGTCTGTTATTACTGCTCGTATAATTGAATTCATTCACTTATTATTGATTTTTGTATGTCCTCGATACGTAACCTCGATTGTCCCTTTTGTTGACAACATGCATTCTCTCTTCTTAAAAGTTAAAACTAATAGTTAGTCTTTTCTTTTTCTTGCTTTCCTTGACTACATAGTCTTCTTGTTTTTCAGTTTTCATTCTGAATTTATAAACATAGGGTAGTCTGCCTAAAATGCATTTAAAGGTTACGTGCTATCGATAATAAAACCAGATAGACCTCCTAGTCATCTTCTTACTTACTTAATGTAAGAATATTTTTAACTTAACTATGTACAGCAAATAATGATTAAGAAGATTTAATCATTTATTTTTGCTGTACATGTTAAATTGGATAAGAGGAAAAGAAAATCCTTGTACTTCTATTTCTTTCTATTTTTTGCCTATTATTCACGGAAGTTGTTCTCTATCCGCATGCACAGTTTATTATTCCCAACCTGTATCGGTTTTGAAGAATAATATGTCCCTTAGATCAAGCTTTCCTAAAAGTTCAAGTTCTTCGTGCCGTACTTTATCAAGTGCTTTTGCTTGTGCAATCTATGAAACACTAGTACAGATCTTTCTCCGTAAATAAGATACTTAAAAATAAATTATGGTTAAAAAAAAAAAAGACAGGTGGGAAATTAAAAAAAAAACAAATGTCTGAAAATACACCCAACAAAGAGCTTCCTTAGACTCTCTCTATTTAAAAATGTCCTCACTTTTTAGTTTTTACTTAAAAAAAATCATGTATGGCATAAACAAAACAAAAGACAGACTAGAGAAATTAAAATCATTTTTTTACGCAAGCATTAAAAAATAACTAATTCGAATTTGTAGGCCTAAGCAAGTTAACTTAAAGTACTTAACAATTTAAACATCAGAAATTGTCATTAATTTTTCCCCTTTTTTCAGCATAAAAAACAACATTTTTCGACAAAGAAAAAATAGGATTATTGAAATAATTAAATTTTTCCCTGAGCTCTCTTGGTGGTTGATCATTTTCTTAACCTCAGAAATAAATTAGTAAATAATTAGAATTACTTCTGTTTATTAAGCGAAGCGTAAGCCCTAGGTAGGGGTATTTTCAATTTCTACACCAAACCTGACTCTCCCAAATGAATAGTGACAATTTGAATTGAATTAATTATTTAAGGTAACCTATAAAAAAATAGATAAAATAAAAACTTACGCCCAGGCCAAAATTTCCTTAATAGGAAAAAAATAAGTAAAGTAGGGGGTGACAACAAATCGAAAAGAATTAAGGAATTAATGATCAATGTGACCTTCCAAAAACATTACTCGACAGTACAGAAGAAAAGTTTTAGGATAGATAATTTGTTAAACTAAAAGTGCGTTAAATAAAACGCCTTAAAAATAATTTATGTTTAAGAATTTTTAAATAAAAAAATCAATTTTTGCTTTTGCTGAAAAGAAAAATATTAAAATTAAAAGAAAAATGTTTTTAAATATTAAAATACTTAAATCAGTAAGTATTTTTCAGTTGTTTTTGTTTAGATTCGAGCCTAAAATTTGATATATTGTAAATTTTAAAATAAAAAACCAACGTCTTTAAAAAAATGTTCAAAAATATTGAAAACGTACTTTAACTTACTTAATCAATTAATTAATAAGTAGATTCTACTAAGAAAATAAATAAACAAAACATCATGGTTGTTAGGTTACACAACAAAAAATTCTTATTCTTATTACTATTTTTACATTTTAATACTCAGTTCTTGTTTTGTTTTTAAAAAAAATTACTTACCTTGCAGCCTTCCTTCCTTTTGCCAAGGGCTGATGGTTTGTCTTTCGGATCTTTCTTCATAGTTGATGCATTTTCCTCTTTATTATTATACGGCGTGACTGCAATTTGTTGTAATGGCATCGGACAGTAAAAAATCCTAGATTTCGTTTATTCCAACAAAACAGATTTTCTCTTCACAATTCCAGACTGTAAGTATCGTTTTGAAATAGCAGTAAGAAACAAAAAACAATATGACTTTGGGTTGGTTGGTTGTTTATTGTTTACATAATTATTGACTGACGGTTGTCATTCGCTTGTGCGAAAAGAATTCACTCTCTAGCAGGTATACCACCACCCAGGTAGATGCAAATAAAAATATTATTGGAGTTGTGAGGAAGGTGGGTTGAATGTCAACAAACGAACCATCAAAGATTTTATTTAAAAACATTGAGTCTTTCTTTCTTGTCCAACCAACACAAAGAAGAAATAAATAAGAACTGTAAGTAAAACTAAGAAATATAAAATGATTTGCTTTGCACAAAGTATACACACACGTGTATTGTTTTCAATGAAATTGAAAATGTGTGTTAGAACAAAGATCGACTCTTGTTTAATTAGAAAAATTAAGTATTGATTCGAATTAAATACACTCTTTGTTTCAGTGCAATTTTTAAAATTTTAATTTAATAACTATTGAACTCGGTTGAAATTTATCGAAATAAAAGAAATTATATTTTTTAATGTTATTTAAATGATTAAATTCAAAATTAAAGCAATAAATAATTATTCCCATGTTTTTAAAAATACTTATCTTTATTTTTATTTATAATCGCTCGTACTTTTTTCAATAAAAAAAAAATAATTCATAAAATTCCTTGTGTGTGTGATGTGTTGTCATTCAAAAAAAGGGAGACAGATTTATTAAAAAAGCAAAAAAGCAAAAAAGAGACATCCAAAACTTCAAAGGTTTTCTATAATAATAAAAGTTATATATTTAATTTAAATGACTTTTGGTTTGGTGGAGGGGAAGAACGACAATAAGTAAATGTAAACAGTAAACTAAATGACAAAAAAAAGAACAAAGAAGTGATCGTGTGTTATGTCAATAAATTACAATGAAAAGGATCCACCATTTTTACGATGTTTTAAAGACGATAGAGAAGATACAATGACGACGATGGTAATCTTGCATTATTAATATTGTTATCAGTATTATTATCGCAGAAGATGAATGTCGGCAAAAGCAGATCAAACATAAAAAATGGTAATGTAAATAAATAAACGATGATGTCTACTTATTAAAAAATATCTTCTTTTTCTTATTGAGATTATAAACGTCTTCTTCATTCATTGGTAAAAAATAAATCCTTATTTAATGTTTATCCTTTCTTTTATGGATTAATGACTGAATGATGTTACAAGAAGAAATTTAATTTAACGAAAAAGAAGCAACGCTTAAGAAACGAGGAAAAGGCAAACTTTCTTTTCTTGTTGATGTTTTCTCTTCTTTCATTTTTCTCACTTCAATTTTTAATTCGACCTTTACCTAAAAATTGCAAGGTTTCTCTTCTTTCTCGGTATCCACTGAAATTTGTTTTCTTTTTGTCTGCACAAGACGAATTATAACCACTGATCCCATATTTTAACTGTTTAAGTTGTTCAAACCATTTCCATACTGTAGCGAAATGTCATCAAGTTGAAATATATATCCATGTTGTCATTTCTTTTTGTCTTTCTTTCTACCTCCCCTCTCTCGCTCTTCCCTTCTTTCTGTTTCTCCCATCATTTTTGTCTTTTAGGCGAGTAGCAGCAGCAGTGCAAGAAAAGTCTTTCAATGTTATTGATGATGATGATGAATGATATTGTGATTGTTACTGATCTTCCTGACGATGATAATGATAACAGATTTATTTCTAGTTGCTGTTTGATGCTATTAATAACGCTTTCTTTTCTATTAATGATGATTGATTAGTTTTTTTTGTTGTTGATTCTTGATGATTATTATTTACTTTTACTAATATTAATTTATGGATATGATGATGATGGCAAGACAACAGCTGCTTCGCTATTGCTCGTGTGTGGACATACACGATGTTGTCACTTCCGGTCCGTTTCATCAATTGTTCAAAGCAGTTTAATGAAGATATATTCTATTCTAGGTGCTGTGTCAATTTAGAACGTGATCAGTCATGGTTCTCCACGACCTCCTGTTCTTTGTAGTTCTTTTAATTTAATGTTTGTCTTTTTGCTATCTTTCCTAATATCTATCACAAGGAGCGATGTAGTTTGACAGTTACTGCATTCAGAACTGCCCACAATTGCTGCAAAAAAGCTCTAGAAAACAGCAAGTGCAGCTACACACAAACATTCCAGCCCAATGTTGAAAAGAAACAAATTGGATGCCACAAATTCTGAAGATCACCAACCAAATCATGAACAGAAGTAAAAGCGGTTGTGCCCATAATTATAAATAGTCCCGAGGTTATATCTTTCTCAACTGACAAGGCAAACCTCTTTCCCTAAAAACTCAAACAACAAAGACCATCCCCTCCCCAACTTTCCACAGCTCACTGAGCACAATCTTAGTAATATTACCATTACATATTGAGAAGTCTCTTGATATTAAAAGCCTTGATCCTAAGAAAGCCACTGGCCTAGACAAAATTCCAGTGGTTTTCATTAAGAATATCAACCCAGAATTATGCCCAATCCTAGCGAAGTTATTCAACTACACTGCCGGAAGGAGAAAATCCTTCTGTGGAAGGTGTCAAGCATATGCCTGGTTTTCAAGAACGCAAGTATGTGATCTCTCCACTCCCAGTACCAACCCATCAGTTGCCTCAGTATCATCAGTAAGCTTTTTAAGGCCATAATAACAATAAGAAGGTCATCAAGTACCTAGAAAAGAACAACCTCTTCAGCAACAAGCAGTATGGCTTTCGATCAGCTATTCCACTGCCAACATCCTAACTACCATCACTCATATAATTAGTGGGGCTTGTTGCAGGTGTGTGAGATCAATTGTGAAGTGTGTGATTGGCTGCATGTTGGTGAAAAAGGGTCCCCATACAAAATTGTTCAAAAGAAAGTAAGTTGACAACAAACTGAATACAAAACAACAAGGCAATAGTATTTGATTAATATAAATCAAATTTTTATTTTGTCACCCAAATCAAAATACATACAAAAGAATTTTATGTGAAAAGAATAAATTATTTTTAAAGATGTGCTGAAAAGAAATATCATATTATGCTTATTAATTTATAGAATCGTCCATATTTTCTACACCCCCCCCACCGTAAAAATACACTTTTCCATCAGAATCAGTTTTAACCAATCAACACCTCACATTGCAAATCTCGACTTTTTATTGGTCGAGACTACACCAAAATGTGTATCAATTGTCAAAAATCTATTTTCCGCCAAGCTAACTGGAGCCTATTTTTGTTTCCCAAAACAAATAAAAGGACAAATTTAATTCCAATTCACCAGTCAGTCACTTAGCTTCAAAGAGATGCCACACGAATCCACGCGTGTCACTATTTTGACTTAAGAAACTTTTCGCGCGTCAACTGCTGACTCAACCACCAACATCATTCTCTCTCTAAATCCATTACAACTTTCTTTAAAGAGTGTTCATTCACACTGCTAAATAGAAATTGTAATTTAAAAAAAAGACAAACAAAAGACAGTCCAATGTAAACAACTCTGGAAGAATAAGATAAACACATCCTACTTTATTCTCGCATATTTACTACCTAAATTACCTTTTTGATAAATTTTCCTTTCTTATTCTAGATATTTATTATGTAAAAAATACATAATTGTGGCACAAGGCCGAAAAAAGGGGAGGGGTTAAGACTGGTCCACACTAACTATCTTATACCTAGCTAATCCGATTCACAACTCATTCACTCATTACAATGACATTCACCACAAGAACTCGTCCATCACCAATCAATCCTCCATGCACCATAATACCACATCCTCTCTAGGGGGACCTACAAAACGCGCCCCATGTCATAAAAAATTAATGATAGTAAAATATATATAAAAATCTGTGATGAAAAAAATGAGAGGGGAGGGAGATGAACCCAGTAACAAACTGAAATATTAACACAAATCAAATTAAATCTAACTAATGTTAGTATGGCCTGTCCAACCCTCAAAAACAGAGAGGCCGCTGTATTCTGCCCATGGGACAAAATCAAGAAGCTCTCTCGTTAAGGGAGTGGGAAAAAGATTAAAAAATCATACGGGCATGGGAAAATATAAAGCTGACCCAGACGAGATAAAAAGGGACCAAAACAAACTGGGAAGGTTGGGAATCTCAACCTGGATCATTACCAAAGATGTGGCCGGGAACAGGCCGGGAACAACACACACTCACATTAACTAGGTACACAAAGCTTGTCTAACCTAACCTTTCTACGAAGACAGAATCTCCAACAAACTACGGGCATTGATAAGCTGTGTAAGTCCTACAGCTTTCGAATTCATTGAATCCTGCGAAGATATCGAATTGGCACTAAATCGGCAGGACTCAATATACATTAAAAAACGTAATGAAGTCTTTGCCCGTCATCTACTGGCCACACGATGAAGCTGTGAGAGATGCTTTCATTTGTGGGATAACATCACCAGCAATCCGACAGAGATTACTGGAAAATAAAAACTTGGATCTGCAGACAGCTCACGAACAAGCACTAACATTGGATTTAGCCCAGAAAAATAATGCGGCTTGCGTTTCTCTTTCCAATTCAGTCATTAACAACAGGAGACCACGTGGCGACTCGACAGGCAGTAGTAACGAAGAAAAAAATAATCAAACCACTGTCGCTGCCACATTCAACCAAAGATATAACAATTCTTGTAAGAAGACTTTCACTACAGCTTCGAATAATAACATCTGTAAGAAAGCTTGATTTTTTCTGTGGTATTATACCTTACCATAAACGATCCATTTGTCCGGCACGTGACGTAATTTGCCATCGCTGTGATAAGCAGGGACATTACCAAAAAAATGTGACAACTAATGCTATGATTCATTCAGCTTTTTGTATTTCTGTAAACACTACTAACGTACCAGTGGGACTTTTCCCTACTGCTACTTTCGTCATGGTTGAAAATAGAACCTTCAATACTCTTCTTGTGCTTCTGAAAATTTTATCAGCAAAAAAGTGGTGGATTTATTGTCTCTGAGGATTTTTCCCTTGTCAAAAAAAGTAAGTATGGCCCATAGTCGGTCTAATGGATTTGTAGTCGTCGATTTTAAACTGGGTCTTAACGATAAATTATATACTTCCGTTCCTTTGACTATCATGAAGGACCTCTGTTGTGATGTTGTTCTTGGACGGGAATTTCAATCCCGACATCTTAAGGTCATGTTTGAATATGGCGGTTATTTACCGGAACTCGTTGTGAAAGGCACGGGTGCCTCTCTTGCCCTGGAAGCTGCTGATATAGCTGAACCAACTCTGTTCCCAGGGATTTCAACTAAATGCAAACCGATTACTACTGATTTTATTGCTGTGGAAATTAGCAAACTTCTGGAACATGGGATTATTGAACACACTATTTCACCGTGACGTGCACAATTAGTAGTGGTTAAAGATGAAGCTAAAATACACAAAAAACGATTATGTGTAGACTATTCCCAAACCATAAATATCTACACAGAACTAGACGCTTTTCCATTACCAAGAATTTCCGATCTGGTTGCGAATCTTGCCAGGTATAAATGCTTTTCAACTTTCGATCTAAACAGTGCCTACCATCAAAACAAGTTCAAACAATCTGACAGGAAATATACTGCTTTTGAAGCAAATGGCCAACTTTTTCAGTTTACTTGTCTCCCATTTGGGGTAACTAATGGTGTCCCTGCTTTCCAACGTGCTATGAATGAAATTGTAAAAGAAGAAAATCTGACTGATACATTTTTCTATCTTGATAGTGTATTGGAGGTGAAACAGAAGAGGAACATGACAACAATGTGAAAAATTTTATTTGGGTAGTGAGGAAAAGACACTTGACTTTGAACAATTCCAAAACCATAAATAAAGTAACTACATTAAATACCTTAGGGTATTGTGTAGGGAATGGAAAGATAAAACCTGACCCTGAACGACTGAAGCCATTGCAGGAACTACCACCACTTAAAAGCATGAACAGTCTGAAGAGAATCAGGGGAATGTTTGCTTACAACGCTAAGTGGATCCCTGAATTCTCAGAAAAAATACAACCCTTAGTGAAAGCGGATCGGTTCCCATTGGAAGAGAAGGCACTTAAGGTATTTAATACATTGAAATCAGAACTGTGTAGAGCGACCTTATGGGCTATTGACGAGAACCCATCCCTTCAGTTAGATTGTGATGCTTCGGACTATGCTGTATTTGCCGTACTTTGTAAAAATTTTGTTTCTTTTTTTTTTTTTTTAGTTTTTCTTCACTCCTACCAACTCCTTGTGCCAGACACAAAATTTAGTTGGCAGAAGAAACGATAGCTGCCGTTAGTAAGCGCGAGTTAAAGATACAAGACAAACCACTGCGTAAAATTTTAAAAACAGGAAAAAACATTTATTGTACAATTATTTTACAATAATCACAAAAGATACAGACAAGAAAGGTTGCACAAAAATTTCCTTCTGTGCGCCTAACACGGCAGGATAACAATATTTTCCTGGGGTTTCTAAAAAGGAAATACCCTCAGAAACAAGCTATGAAATTGTTTAGTCAAACTCTGGTTTTTTAAAATATTAGAGCCTTTAAAAATACAAAAGGATAAAGTTTTAAATCCTTTACAAAAATACAAAAAAGGGATAATGTTTTTAGACCCTTTACAAAAATACCAAAAAAGGATAAAGTTTTAAACCCTTTACAAAATACAAAAAGAAAGGGATAAAGTTTGTTTTGTTTGTTGTTTTTTTTTTTAAAGAGACCCTCAATTAGCAGAACTCACAAAAGGCACCCACCTCCTTTGAAGAATTTTCGTTGACAGCAGGCCGGATTGGTTTTGGAAATGGTTGGTTTGTTGAAGGCTGATTTATGGCCCACTTGCTGGTCAAAGTAGAGAGAGGGTGTTAAGTGGTCTGCCAACTGCGTGTCGTCTCAGATCTCTGCTTCGGCTCCCTTTCGTTCTTTTTTCGTTTCTGCCCTTTCGTTTCTCAAAGCCGTCTCTTTTATTTGAAAAAGTCGGCTCCACTTGGGGCCATCCGGAATTTCTATGGGTCTCGAAAACTTAATTTTCATTGGTCAATATATAAAAAGAGGCCCTTCAAAAATTTTGCTTCTGACGGCCATTCCTGATCCGAAAGGGTCATAAAAATTGCACGATTTCACAGAAGAAATCAGAGTTCGCCAAACAATTTTGGCGGCAAATTCCTGATCCGAAAGGGTCATAAAAATTGCACGATTTCACAGAAGAAATCAGAGTTTGACAAACAATTCTGCCGGCAAATTCCTGATCCGAAAGGGTCATAAAAATTGCACGATTTTTTCTTTTTTACACACACCATCTGGCTTACAAAAAATACACCTCTCTCAAAAGACGTGTAAATAAACAAAAAAAAAACAACACCTAGACGGTTATACATTTAATTTGACTTTTTTTATAAATTCTTTTTTAAAATAAATAAAATTTTTATAACTTAGCCAAAACGGAAGGTCCATAGCATTCATGTCAAGATCACTCCATGCAAGTGAAAAGGGATATAACATCGTTGAGAAGGAAGCTCTAGCCATAATAGAGGCCGTACGAAAATGGAAACATCTCCTGTCCCCTCATCACTTCAAACTATACACAGATACAAGGTCTAGCAATCATGTATGATAACAGGAAACGCACTAAAGTAAAGAATGCGAAAATCACTGAAAGGAGAATGGAACTCGACAAATTATTCTTCGACATTGAATATTGTCATGGTCTAATATCCTCGCACCACGGTGATGGTCCAAGGTAGAACCAAGGAAGAACAACACGAACACAAGGATAGTAAATAACAAAGATATATTATAACAGAAATATAATACAAGTTGAAGGTGTTAGTATTAACTGTCAGTCTGGTTTAGAGAGAACTAATATGTCTTGACTCGTTAGGTCTCAACTCATTCCTCCCCTCTCTCTCAGAGAGGTGAAGTATTTATAGAGTCAGGAAGAGTCCATTATCGTTATAAGTAAGTTCCCATAACACCCCGCTTCCAAAGCTTTTGCGTCGCAGGGGGTCTTTAGTATTTTTTTCTCTTTATTACCAAAGGCTCTGTGACTTTTCTTTTTCGTGGTTCAGACATTGTTGGCGGCCTTTGTATATCAAATGTGTCGAATATGGTATCCATCACTTCTTCTTCCTGAGCTGGACCGTTAGAATCATCTAACAACCTGTTTTTTATTTGATTTGCATGTCTTTTATGTGAGAATTTCGGGCCCTGTATTGTGTAAACCATGTTCCCGATTCTTTTTTTCAATTGTACCTTGCTCCCAGTAGGATGTATTGTTTTTATACGTTTTGAAAAAAACTTATCTTTTAGGTACGTACGACATTGGTATTTGTTTTGTTTGTTTTGGTAGCAATTTGTCAAATACTGATCTGATTTTCCGGGTGAACATCACTTCTGCGGGTGATAATGCCGATGGCATAGCACTGTTTGGAGTAATTCGATATACTTGTAAAAATTGTTGCAACGCCTTTTCTGTAGGCACGTCATATGCTTTCCTTAACGCTCCTTTGAGTGTGTCTACAAATCTCCCCGCTTGCCCGTTTGATCTTTGGTGATATGGCGGGGATTTGATATTTTTAACTTGGAAAGTTTCGCAAAATTCTTGAAAGTCGGCAGCTGTGAATTGTGTTCCATTATCGGTGACTAGACAATCAACCACTCCGAAACGAGCAAACAGCTCGTGGAGGCGATTTATGGTAGTTTCAGAAGTAGTTTTTCTGCAACGAAACACTTCTGGCCATTTACTATAACTGTCTACCATCTATTGAACCTGCAAAGTTGACATGGATTCTTGTCCATGGTCGATCTGTCTCTGGCTAAGGCGGTGCTTTTGCTGCTAAGGAACAACCCTTGCATTTTTCACCATATGTGTAATGTCCTGATCCATGTTTTTCCAATATACGTAACTACGCATTAACGATTTCATTCTGTTCTTTCCTGGATGGCCCATTCGTCTTTGTAGTGTTTTCGGAATTACTACCCTTTCGTTGTCACATGACGAAAAACTATCTGATACCTTTTTATTTTTTCTGTAATTTTTGTTTTTGTTTCTTTTATGAATTCATCATTTATTACTTCATTTCTTATCTCTTGTAATGTGACAGGGAGGTTTCGAACTGTACTACATAGTGATGTCCTGATATCTTCATGTCGTAGGGCTGCAATTACGAAATCTTCAAATGGATCCGTTTTCTTAGGTATTGGTCTCGTGAGACCATCTGCATGACAATTTTATTCGTTGGTAGATACTACAATTTGAAATTGTAGTTCAGTAAAATTTTACCCCATCTTAGCAACCTATTTGCCGTGTAAACGGGTGGACCTTTCTTCGATCCAAATATTATTAATAACGGCTTGTGGTTCGTCTGTAAATTAAAAAACTACCGTAAATGTATCTATGAAATCTTGTAACTGCAAAAATAATCCCCAGCCCTTCTTTTTTGATTTTTGAGTAATTTTTTTCTGCTAGTAGCAAAGTTCTTGAAGCATGCGTATTGAGTGCCTATTGTCCCATCCGGCATTTTACACATGCATGCCCCGACTCCATAGGCACTCTCGTCACTTGCAACTATTATTTCTAATTTGGGTCATAGTGTGCTAAAAATAGGTCCGCGGTTAGTGTTTTAATTATTTTGTCAACCGTTTTCTGGCATTCATCTGTCCACTCCCAAACTTTTCCCTTCTTCAACAGTTCATTTAGGGGTGCGCGTAATTTATGCATGTTTGGAATGAATTCTTGGTAGTAATTTACTAAGCCTAAGAAATTTTGTAATTCGGCTACGTTTTTTAGAGCTGGCATTTTTTTTTTATTGCCGTTGCCCTTTCTGGGTCTGGTCGCCTTCCTTCTTCATCGATGATATGGCCCAGATATTTTATTTCTTTCATAAAGAAATTGCATTTGTTTTCTTTCACCTTGAAACCATAGTTTTGTATTCTCCTGAAAACCTCTTGAACGTGTTCCCAGTGTTGCTCAATGTTTTTACTATTTATCAGTATGTCATCCAGGTATGCAATTGTGAAATCAAGTCCGCCTCACATAGTATCCATTATTTGTTGAAATATTGCCGGCGCGACTTTAATCCCGAATGGTAATCTTTGGAACTTTGTGTGTGTTTATGCACAATAATCTCGAGCTTTCCTCGTCTACTGGTATTTGTAGGTACGCTTTGATCAAGTCTATTTTTGAGAAAAAATGTTCCTCCGTTTAATTCTGTGAACACTTCTTCTGGGCTGGGTAGAGGATAATGGTAATCCTTTTATCGCTGAGTTCAATCCCGTTGAGAAATCAGCACATACTCGTATCTCCCTCGATTTCTTTTTGACGTAAACCGTAGGTGCGGCCCATTGACTGTATTCCACTTTTGTCAATATACCGATTTTTTCGAGTCTATCCAACTCTTGATTTATTTTCTCTATTGAAGCAAAAGGTACGTTCCTTTTCTTCCTGAAGATAGGTTGTACATTTTCTTTTATTTCTATATTTGCTGCCATTTTTTTACACCTCCCGAGGCCGGCTAAAAATACTTCGGGGAAACTCTCTTTTAGTTTCTCTTTTAATTTATCTGCCTCGGTCGATAAACTTTTCACTTTTTGGCAGTACGTACTTATTGGTAAATCCCAGAGGTCGAATTTCTGCATCCAGTCCGTTCCAAATAAATTTTCTGTGTTTCTTAGCACATACATTTTTAATTTTTTAGTCATTCCATTGAATGTCACATTTGTAATAACTTCTTCAAATTTTATTTTTCTTCCAATTACCGACCTAGCAATTTTATTGGTAGTTTTTTATGATATTGACTTTTTGAAGTAGAAATATTTGTTTGACCTGTTTTTGAGGAGGGAAAATTGGTTTGGTTTGTTTTTGAGGAGGGACAAAAACGTGTTTGTCGTTGTACTTTACGTATGTGAGCGATGCCAGACTCTTCTATATCTTTCGAGTCCTTCTTTACGCTTATACATCTCTGACAGTCTTCAGTCAATTTTTGTAGCGTCAATTCTGGTCCACTCTCCAGTTTTGTAAGAATTCTGCGTCTGATCTCCGCGTCTTTAGTTGAAACCAGGCCTTGAACAAATATTAAGCATTTAAAGTTGTCCGGGCTGAGTTCAGATAACTTAAAGTCATCACAGTGTTTGTTTACAATGGAAGCGAATGTTATATAATCTTCGCTGTCCTTTTTTATTAGATTCAGACATTTCCATCTTTTGTGGAATAATAAGGTATTTGGGCTAAAAAGTTCTGTTAACAGTTTTATGGCTTCCTTGAAGGTTAACTCCTTTGTTTTCCACGGTAGGATGTAGTCTACGAATTTAGTGTATTCGCATGACCCTAATTTTCTTAGTAGTAGACGTACTTTTCTCGCGTCTGACCAATTCCCGCAATCAAACTCATATAAATCTTTGTACCTTCTGAAGTAAGCTGCGAAGGTTTTGTCTTCGTCTGGTGCATACGTGAAATCTTCAATAGAGCTCCATATAGCATTTTGCGAGAGAACTGTTTCATTCTCGGAATTTTGCCCTGTATTTGTTATTACCCGTAGCAATAATTCTTGTAGTTCAAGATGCTTCTGTTCGTTTTTCTGTTGCTGCTAAAATTGTATTTTCATAAGTTCCAATATGGTTGTCTTAAAGTCTTCCATATTTACCGTAATTATGTGTAAGTATTTTTCTTTTAGTTTAGACTTCAGGTCTTTGTTACTACTGTAAAGATGGTGTCCAAAAAGAAAATTCTCTTTTTTTTTATGTTCGCGTATAACTTGTTTTTTTTGGGGGTTTTTTTTTCACTACAAACGTCGCCTCTGTTACGGACGACCGATAGTAAAGATTTTTTGTAGATTCTCCACGTAGAAGTTGTTTCTTGAGTATACTTTTTTGGTTTCTCCGCGTAGAGTTTGTTTCTGAAGTTACCTCAGTATACTTTTTTAGGATTTCTCCGCTTAGAGTTTGTTTCTTCAGTCCTCATCGCCACTGTTATGGTCCAATATCCTCGCACCACGGTGATGGTCCAAGGTAGAACCAAGGAAGAACAACACGAACACAAGAGTAGTAAATAACAAAGATATATTATAACAGAAATATAATACAAGAAGTTGAAGGTGTTAGTATTAACTGTCAGTCTGGTTTAGAGTGAACTAATATGTCTTAGAGGCGCAGTATTTATAGAGTCAGGAAGAGTCCATTATCGTTATAGGTAAGTTCCCATAACAAATATCGACCGGGAAGAAACAATGTAGCTGAGAACACTTTCAGTCGCACTTATTGTGTATCATTAAGTTGCCAAATCTTGGTTCTGGTGGAATTACATGAAAAACTATGCCATCCAGATGTCTCAAGACATTTACATTTTGTGCGGTCAAGAAATCTCCCCTTTTCAACTGAAGATGTCAAGAAAACCTGCGCATCCTGCAGGATTTGTGCAGAACTCAAACCCCGGTTCTATCGACCAACTGAAGGTACATTGATAAAAGCCACTGGTCCAATGCAAAGGATCAGTATTGACTTTAAGGGGCCCCTTCCAAAGGCTTCTCGCAAACCATATTTGTTAGTCATCGTTGATTAATATTCACGATTTCCATTCTTATATTCCTGTCCAGACATGCAAACTTCCACAGTCATAAAGTGCCTGGAACTTCTTTTTAGTATGACTGGAATGCCAGACTACATACATTCAGATAGAGGCCGTTCTTTTATATCGCAGGAGTTAAAGGAATATTTACTTGGTAAAGGGGTTGCTACCAGTAACTCGACGCCCTATCACTCACAAGGTAATGGCCAAGCCGAACGGTATGTAGGGGTTGTCTGGAAAACAATCCAGTTGGCGCTTAAGTCACTCAAGCTATCAGATAAACATTGGGAGCAGGTCCTACCACAAGTTCTTCATTCTATGCGATCCCTGTTATGTACTACAACAAATTGTACACCACATGAACGTTTTTTTAAAATTTCAGCGACGTACAACCCATGAAAACTCTCTGCCATCTTGGTTGATGAATCCGGGGCCGGTGTTGTGATGATTCATTCGTACTACCAAGAATGACCCCTTAGTGGATCGGGTTAACCCGATCGATAGTAATCAATCCAGACGGGAGAGAATCAGCAGTGTTGGTTCAAGACTTGGCCCCAGATCCTGCTGGCTCCGAGACATTTTCACCCCAGCAGATGTTTCAGCAGTCCTCCGAGGAGATCCCTTCCAAACCAGCAACTGTTGAACTGCCAACCATACAAAGTGAGCCTTTAATGAGCCCAGGAAGTGATGCCGATACAGAAGACCACAATTCGTCATGCAGAGAGATTGTGCAAACACTATGTAGGTCAGGTCGTGTGTCGGTGACCCCCAAAAGGTATGGTTGGGACTAAAATAAATACTCCCTTGTAGTGGGGAGGGGTGTCATAAATAAGAGATGGACTGGGATACTCCTTTACGACACCATATTCGTTTACGGCCCATTCTCCGGATTACGACAATAAGCCATATTCGAGAATACCAGGAGCACGTGATTGGATTAACTTATCTTCCGAGTCTCAGTCTTCATTCTTGACACTGTGTTTAACCACCAAGTAAGAATTGGCGGGTTAAGAAATTGAACATGCCAGAAATGGCAAAAATACACAAATGATGAGCCAAAAACTACACCGGAACATGGAGTGTTAGAAAATTAACAAAGCAATGTTAGTAACTCAACAAGCAATGGGTTTGGGTTTGATCCACAGCCTAGCAGGATCATAGTCAACTACTAACTGAAGCAGAAAGCAAAGTAAAGTTTAGAAAGAGAATTTCTAGTTGAGTAAGTTGGAAAAGGCATTTTTTCCAGGAAAATAGATGTGAAAAGGGACAATGAAAGCTAAGTAAAAAAAATAAATAGGAAGGAATTGTCCTCAACGCTACTTCCTTGTGGCAGCTCCCAACAGAACATTTCATTCCAGAAGCGGAGCCCAGGGTATACCCCACTGAGCCAGGTTGTGTTACAAGGTCATTTTTTAAACATGGGGGACCTAAGCGTTTCCACTCAGGCTGCTGGTATAAGCTGGTCATAGCTAGTCATAGCCACTCATGCTACTACTACAAACAGATGTCATGCAGTCAGTGGGAGAGGGGTAATGCAAGGTTGGTTTTTAATGTGGTGACCTGAATATTTCCACTCAGTCCACTGGTCTAAGAGAGATCAGTTTTAATCTCTCTTCCAACTTTGCACAAACTAGCCAGTGGGGTAAAAACTAGCTGGTTACATTTAGTGGAATGTGGCAAGCCTCTTGCTGCTCTATTGTCACTTCCACAGAAAGTGCTCGGATGAACTACATTCTCTGGTCTTACCAATTCAAACCTTCACAGCAAGGACACGCTATGCCACTTATATAGTAGCAAACCACCCACATTCCTTTCGTATTCCATGGGTGAGAAGTTCCACACAAACAGATTCTTCCTGCGAACCACTGCTCTGTGGAACCGACTCCCAAGATGATGTTCACTACAATCTTAACCTATTCAAGACTAGAGTTAACTGTTATCTTCCACTCCTATCTACACAAATTGCCTCCAAGCTCATTAGGTAAATTAATTGCTGCTTTCTTCTGTCCTTCTTGCCTTCAACATGTTCTGTGAGTGTTAAATGTTTCAAGCCCTCTTTCCTCATTATGTTCCCTAGAAATCTTAATTTTCTGTTTCTGATTCCAAGTATGTGTCCTTTTTGTTTCCATTTTCCTTTAAAATTTTCAGTCCATGGTATTCTCAGCAATCTTCTAAAGAGCCACATTTCTGTTGCTTGAAGTCTTTTCTTCATCTGTGAGAAGATTGTCCAACATTCACTGTCATATAAGCAACTAATATTATATAACATCCCAGTACTCTTCTATTTGTTTTTTTTTTGTTTTTTTTAATAATCAGAAACTATTAAAATTGAAATAATTTTCAGTAAAAAGAGGTTTTTATTTTGTTTAAAATTGATTAACAGAATATGTTCTAATAATGTGTCAGGTATAATTTTACTGTGTCTAATTTGTCCATTTTACCAAATTTTAATTTATTTATATTTTTAAATTTAGATTCAAATTCGTGCAAACTAATTTTTTTCTATAATTGTCTACTTTTTAATAATCATTTATACAAATTTTGTTAAAAAGAAACAACAAAATAATTTTCAGTAAAAAGAGGTTTTTATCTTGTTTAAAATTGATTGACAGAATATGTTATAATAATGTATCAGGTATAATTTAATCTAATTTGTCCATTTTACCGAATTTTAATTTATTTAGATTTTTAAAACTCTACAATAATCCCCTGCCTAAAAATGGAACTGTATCACTGTGTAACACAATTTTTGTCCTTGGGTAGCAACTGTTATTTCCTTTCTACTTATGCCTAGAATGCATAAAAAAATGGCTAACATTTCCTTGAAACTTTACTTTTATGACCAGGATAATGGTATTTCTGAAATATACCTGTTCCAAATGGGAAAACTGGAGAATGTGAACATTCTTTTTTATGCAACGTAGAAACAAAACAACGTATTATTCAAAAGTAACATTTATTTATTCTAGAATTACACAAGAGAGAGACACGACAAATTTAGAATTGAGTAGTTTTTCACAAATTACGCTTATACTGTAAATTATTTTCATGATTCAGCCTCCAAATATAGTCTCCCGTTATGTTTTTGTTATACAAGACTTGGCAGCAGCATTCAAAGTCAAATATGTTCTGAGGAATTCCTTTCACTCTATGATCTTATTTGTTGTCTGATGAAGACACTGGCTTTGATTTTTGCCTCAAACAGCTTAGGGAAGAAGTCAAAATTACTTGAAGTCTGCAGACTCCTTATGTAGACCTTCGTTTTTGTAAGGACCAATTTTAAGTGCAGTGGAGGAAACAATACTTTCCAGGTATCCAAGAGTGGCTCCTCTGCCACATGGAACACAGTTCATTGTGGTCAGTCCCACCTTCGGTAGTGTGCTGCAGTGTCCCTACTGTTCCAAAGGCAAAGCTAATATGGAAACTGACGTAATGAATATGCATACACCTGGGTTCCCCCTCACAGTAATATAATTGGCTGGTGTCAGCCATAAATACAGACTGATGTGGAGGTACATCATCTACGCCTATTGCCTCCTGAACCCGGAGACTTTGTCATTTTTTTTTTTGTCCAGGTTCGACCGATGTTTGCAACTGTCTGTCATTAACGTTCCTGCTTTTTTTGTGTGTTACAGATTACTGACGCTAAATTCCTTTTTATTTTCCATTTTCTACGTTCATTTTACAGACCTTTTTGCCAAATTTGATTTTTTCTTTTTTCTCTACCCCTCATTTTACTTTATCCATTTTTGTTTCTTTTATTTTATTAATTATTTTTGTTTTTTATTATTTTTTTTATTTTTTCTAACCCTCCTCCTCAAAATCTTATTATTTCTCTGGTTCTACGTGTTTAGTTTTTCTTACTTTTTCATTCTCTCTTTATTTATTATGTGTTAATTTCTTTCTTGTTTTTCTTTTCAAATATCTTTTAAGTCCGTGTTTTCTCGTTAATCGTTCTGGTTTAACTTTTCACGTTTATTTTTTAATCTGTCTTTGTTCGTGTTCCGTCCGTTTTTCGTTAGCAGTACGTTATTTTAACGGCGGCCATATTGAAAAGTTTGTTTATTTTTTTATGTAGTTTCGTATTTTTGTAACTTATCGTTTTTCTTTTAATTTGCTTATTATTGTTAAAATTTTTTTTTTGCCTGTGTTACTGTATTTATTTATTTTTCCTTTGCTCATGTAACCCTTTTCTTTCCATTTTAAAAGTTATTTTGTGACTCTTACTTGTTTTACCTTTGTCTTTATCGTTTATTTTTAATTTCTTCTTTTTTTCTCCTCTGTCTTTTGCATAATTTTTTTGTACGTGCTACTGTTGTGTGTATTCTTTTTACTTTTTGTCTCGCCTCTAGGCGAACTTTGTTTTATTTATTTATCTGCTGTTTTTTTGTACTTGAACCTTGTTTATTTTTTCCTTAATGTTTATTTCTTTTTCATACCACCCCTCCCTTTACTTTCCCTCTTTTAATAATGGAGAAAAAACAAGCAAAGCCCCGTCCTTTCTAATTAAAAAAAAGAAACCCGTAATGGCTGATTTTAAGAGGTCGGTTAGAAAACATTTGTTTTCGATTAAAAAACACCCGCCGGATAAAGATGACACTGAGGAGTACCCTTTTTAACAAGTATTCCATCGAATAAGCCGAGAATGGCCAATGTAAAGACAAGAAAAATGAGAGTGCAGAGGCCGGGGAATCGCCCTTTTGTTGGACGCCCCCCACCTTAGTTGGGTAATCAATATTGCGGAGTTCTTGGAGAGAGCTAAGATTTACGCACACCTTGTCGTAGAAGGTGGACTCTTAGAAGCCCCCAAGAATTAAGAAAGATTGATAAAAGAATAGTGTTGGTTTTCGTTGTAGACAAGCGTTCGTGCAAAATTTGTCGCTCGATGAAAGACAGTGATAAAATCACTGGAGTCCTTGGGGTTCAACCCCCTCAGAATCGTTAAGGGATCCGGCTATTTCATGTGGGACGTATTGTTATCCACGCCGAAAGACTGTGTTGCTGCATCAAGTCGAGATCTCGTAACTAAAGACTTGATTTTGCGCACAGAGTACGAAGGCCAAAGAAGGACCACGTGGCAATATACGAGGTCCCTCCTCAGGTTATCGGGGAACATCTGGCAGCTTTCATATCCCAGTATGGCGATATACTGGGCGCTTAGCGATAGCCTGAACGGGGGGGATTGAGTTTCGAAATATTGTTAGACTGAAAAGCCTTCCTCTCCATCCCCAACTGTTTGGAAGTAGGGAGCTTGAGGCTGCCGGTCATTGTGACCGACCGCAAACCGGTATGTTGGAAGTGTGGAGAGACTGGTTACCTCTATTCTTCCTGCCCAGAGAAGAAGGCCTCTGGAAGTCAGTTGACCAAAATCCCCCTCTGACCGCGACTTTACCTACCACCTCGCCTCTAATGGGCATGCCAGTTCCGGGACTGGTACAGTTAAACCATCGTTTAAAGGCCACATTTCCCAAAGAGAAAATGTGCAGTTGTGGAGAAGGGGGAGGGGAATAGCCGGTTGCTGGTAAGGCCAAAGGGAAGTGCCAGACAGCGGGTCTTCAGTCCCATGAAGCCCCAAGGACGAATGGCACTAACAGTTCCACCCCCTCTGGCAACGTTAAGGGCGATGCCCCGGCTTCACAACAGTCCTTCAAAGAAAAACAAAAGAAATATGATCCAGGGTAGGAAAAAACGGAAAAGATAAAGGAGTTGAAGAAAAAATTAGACCAGCAAAAATATCCTACTCCTTCAACATCCTCTACCCTGTCCACACCTTCATCTAAAAAATATGAACGTTGAAGAGCTTTAAAATTTTCCGAATGCCCAAAGGGTTCTTACAGTTATAAGAACTGGTACTGGAGCCAAGAAGGCTTGGGCGATGCTTGACGAGGCTATCACCGCGTACAAAATTTTGTACGCGGTGATAGCCTCGCAAGCTACATCGACCGAGTTCAAGTTAAGGGCTCTTAGAATGTCCAAGTTTCCATTTTATAGTTTAGTCGGATCATAGGCTTGTCTGGGTTCGGGTAAACTTAGATAGGGCTAAGGTTAAGATGGCTGGGAACTGGAAATTGAACGCATCATTATTTGGTGAGCAAGATTTCCGGGACCAGCTTTTACTAATGCTACATCGGGAATTGTCGGGGGCTGTGGTTGTGAATAAGTGGTGGGATTCTTTGAAATCTAAACTTAGGTCTTTTGCTGCTGATTTTAGTCGACGACTCAATCTAGCAGAGTAGCAGCGCAAAAGTCTTGTGAGGAAAAAGTTGATCGGGCGATCAAATCCCGTGATAGTAGGGACGTAGCCGTAGCTAAGGTCGAGCTGATCTCCTTGCTTATCAAGAAGGATCAAGCTCTGGTAGTTAGGGCTAGGCTAAAAAGAATGTCTTGCGAGGCTACGAATATGGCCGCTTCATTGCGTTCAGAGGAAGCTCGTAGGGCGTCTAGTCGGCATATCGCTAGCATCACATTGCCGGACAAGCGAACTGTGACTACAGACGCGGGCATTTGTGAGGCTTTCCGTGATTACTTTCAGGAGCTGTTTACCACGGAGCCCGGTCTGAGCGCTGCTCAGTTCGATGCCTATTTAGCCGATTTCCCCCGCCTCGAAGTGGCTGAAGCGGCTTGGTGCGAGGGTCCCATTACAGAGTCTGAGATCTGGGATGCATTGAAGCAGGATGGCTTGGACAAGACTCCGGGATTAGATGGTCTTCCGTACGAAATGTACTTGAGGCAGTCACCCGTCTTTGTCCCCTTGCTGGCACTGATTTTCAATAACTGGATGAAGCAGGAGTCTATACCTCAATACTTCACCAGGGTTGTGATCAAGTTGCTTCGCAAGAACAAAGACGGTGGGGATGGGGTACATAATTATCGGCCTTTGACGATGTTAAATACAGAGTTGAAGATTTTAGCCAAGGTCTTAGCCGGACGTTTCCAGGCTGTCCACTCTAGTCTGATTGGTCCCGAGCAGACTTGTGTTGTGAAGGGAAGGACTATTCAGGACAACCTTCATTTGGTACGCTTGATCATCGAGCAAGTCGACACAGATGCCGCGCTGATCAATTTAGTTCAGTCCAAGGCTTTCGATAGGGTTGACCATCGTTTTCTGGAGGCTGTTCTTTTGGTCGTCGGTTTCGGGCCGGACTTTCGCACTTGGATTTGACTGCTGTATGCGTCTCCCGGTGCGCTGGTAGAAGTGAATGTGGTAAGATCAAAGCCTTTTATTTTGTCTCGCTCCATTCGTCAAGGATGTCCGCTGTCTTCATTGCTGTACGTTCTTGCGTTGGAACCTTTCCTACGTAAGTTGAAGACGAATCCGGTCCTTCACGGAATTACCTTACCTGGGGCTACCACCTCGGCCAGGTACTCTTGCCTATGCTGATGACGTTTCGGTTCTTGTGTCGAGCAGAGCCGAAATTAACGAAGTCAGCAAAGAAATCATAGGATATGAGATGGTGACAGGGGCCAAGATCAACCGCAATAAGTCTGTCGGCTTGCAATTGGGTTCGTGGAAGGGAGTTTCCCTTCCCGGACCTTTCCTCTGGACGGACGAACCGGTCGAGATACTCGGCGTCTGGTTCGGTCCCGACATCCTATTGGAAATGAATTGGTCGGAGGTGCGAGAGAAGGCCGAGGTCGCAGTTCATCTGTTGACTCGGAGGAATTCTGTAAGGAAGACGCTCGTAAAAATTTTCCATCCTTGAGAAATGTACGCTTCTTGTGAGGAGGAGGCTGGCCGTACGACTCGAGGCGAGGGCTCTTTCTAATGTCCAGCCGTTGTCCTGTAAGGCATTATATCAGGTGTTAGTTAGGGGGAACGTTCAGGATGCATTGATAGGCGGGCTCGGTCTGACGAAGCAGGAGGCTCGCTGCTTATAGCCTTGGGCACCCGGGCTGAAATGTCTCACTAACACTCACCTGACTGGTGATTCGAGGGGCCCTCTGGGTCGCCAAAAGACTTTGTTCGGCGGGTTTGGCAAAATCGCCAAACTGCGTTCGCTGCAGTGGGCAGGTGGAGACCCTAGATCACGCCTTTTTTCATTGTAGTGTCGTAGCTCCGTTGTGCACGTTTGTTAAAGACATCATGGTTCGCATGCTACGCGGAAAGATTTTTGTCCTTGAGGCCAGTTCCGTCTGTAGCAATATAGTACCGCCGTTGACTAAGGCTGAGTATTATGTGTTCCTTTGCTTACTGGGGTTTATGCGAGTCGTGATATGGACGACGCGACAGAAAGAATTTCATGGGGCCGAGAAGTTTACCTCTTTCCAACTGATCCTGTTCTTTAAGCATCAGCTTAAAGTCAAGATCAGGACGGCAAGGAAACGACTCCATCCATTAGAATTTTGGGAAAGATGGGTGAGCCTTTCGCGTCTCTGCAAAGTGAAAGGTGCTGATTTGGAGTGGCATTTTGATGCCGGTTAGAATTTTGGGATTGCTGGGGGGAACATTGGCAACCCTTCCCGTGTGTAGGTTAGTTTAGGTCGGTTTTAGTTTTTAGTTTTTTCTTCTTTTTTCAGTGTTAACTTAGTGTATGTATGCACATTGGCCCCTTTTTATTTATGACCCTCTTTTTTTCTTTTGTTTAATTTCCCATCCCTCCCGTCGTTAGGTGGTTAGTGATATCAGTTCTCTGGTGGGTACGGGGCGCCTTTCGTTTCGAGTGTGTTTTTCGTTTTTGTTGTTCCATTTGAATGAGTGTGTGGTTGTAGTGAGTGCATGGCTTGTACGAATGTTTTATGTTTTTAAAAGTCCCGCATTGATTTCGTACAGTTAACTGATGTTTCTGCCACAGTTAGGGATGTGGGGGGTTACTACTAACAAAATTTTTGTTTAGTTTCTTGTATATAGTTTTTGTACACGTATGTAAATAATCATTGGGGTTTTTAGACTTTTAAATTGTTGTTTTCATCCCCCTCCTACAGACAATGAATTGTAAATATGGGGACTAGTCTAGGACTTCATAGAGTTTCTGAGGCATTATGGTGGTTGAGGTAAGAATGCGTTGTTTTGGTGGAAGGAATATTGTTTGTATGTCTGGGTCAGTGATTGGGACTAGCTAAGTTTAATCTTAAGACAGATGATAACCATCCTTTTCCCCATTTCCCCATTTTGGCCTTGTGCCGTATTTGTACATTTCACGTACAATAAATATCCTACGCCTATTGCCTACGCCTATTGCATAAGCCTAAGCCTAAGCATATTGCCTACGACTACGACGAGTACCAGTCCATTACGGCTACCTGCTAGATTGTCCTACCCGGTTACAGTAGCCAAAACCACTTAGCTACTTCGAACAATATATACCCCTTTCCGGGACATATCAGTTGGCGACGAGATTCGAAACAACCTCACAAGTTAAAACAAAAGAAAAAAAATACAGTTGACAATACTTACTAACGAAGAACGTTAGAAAGCCTTGTTCCACACTTACAGAAAGTAAGTAATTTTTCCCTCATTTTTGTTTTAACACTTATTAACGAGGAACGTTAGAAAAGGAAAAACTTGTGCAACGCTTACAGAAAGTAAGAAATCGCCCCCGCCTCTTGTTTGGACTTAGAAAATTTTATTGTCTACATAAATTGGAGCAAAATTTTTTTCTTGTGGATACGTTGGCAGAATGGGACAAATTGCGAAATTAACTAACAACAACAATTCCAACAACAACAACAACAATTCCAACAACAACAACAACAATTTATTCAGCAACAAGAAATGTTTGAAAAGTTATTCAAACAACAGGCAAAAGACAATAAATCACTTTGGGAAGACGTATTATCTAGGACAACAAAAGAAGCGGGTTCTTGATTTTTTTCTGCTGAAGGAATTTCAAATTCACTCTATCAATTTAAATACGACCCTGACAGTGGTTCAACGTTTCCGGCTTATTTTCGTAGGTTTGAAACAATATTTACGAAAAGATGCGAACAATGGTCCGACAAGGAAAAAAATCACTCTATTGTTGTAGAAGCTGGGAACAGAAGAAAATACAAAATACGCGAATTTAATCCTCCCAAAGAAGCCAGAAGAAATTACATTCAACGAAACAGTAGAAATTTTGTCGAAAATTTTCGATAAAAGAGATAGTTTGTTTCATACATGATACAAGTATCTAAATATCGTAAAACAAGAGGATGATGATTTTATCACATATGCAGGTATGGTTAACACACAGTGTGAGGCATTTAAATTAAAGGAATTGTCAAGTGACATGTTCAAGTGTCTAATTTTTGTGCAGGACACCGAAGAACGAAGAAATTAGATCAAGAATCCTCACTATCATGGAACAGGATCCGAAGATTACGCTACAAAAAGTAACGGAAAAATGTCAGCGACTTATAAACATAAAAAAAAGATAATACTCGGATTGAGGAGAAGAGCATTTCACGAGTACAAACAGTAAGACAACAGAAGTGGATACAAAATAAAGAAAGGAAAATTATATGCAGTTCGTGTGGATGACAGCATATAAAGAAGGATTGTATCTTTAGGGATAAAATATGTTTTAATTGTGGGCGTGTAGGCCATAGAAGTTCCCATTGTCGGACAAAACAGAGAAAAGTAAAATCAAAGTCTCAAACAAAGGTAAACGTAGTTTTGTTTAAAAACGAAATTGAGGAGGGTCAAAGAAGAAAATACCTCAATGTAAAAATAAATGGGCAGACAGTAAAATTATTACTCGATTCAGGAAGTGATATCTCGGTAATAAAACAGCAAACATGGAAAAAATCGGTTACCTACCGTCGACTAACACAGGGGAGTGTCAGGAAAAAGACTTAAGTTTACAGGTGAATTAAAATGTAACATTTCGTTCATGGGAAAAATTCACAAATCGAAAGTGTATGTGCTCCCTGGTTCAATAAACCTCTTTGGTTTAGACTGGATCGTATTGTTTAACTTATGGGAATTACCGGTAAATTCTTTCTGTAACAAAGTTAACGTCATAAAGAACTATAAGACGAAGCAAACAGAAAGATTTATTACGGATTTGAAAAGCGAATTCCCCCGCGTCTTTTCGGACGGACTAGGTCTGTGCACAAAAACAGAAGTCAACTGAAGTCAACTTCGAATTTAAAGAAAATGTTAAACCAATCTTTAAACCAAAGAGAAAAGTACCATTTTTGGCACTAGACACAATAAATTTGGAATTAGAAAAGTTGGAGAAAATTGGCGTAATTTCAAATGCCAATTACTCGGATTGGGCGTCTCCAACCGTATATATTAAAAAGAAAAACCGAAAAATCAGAGTGTGTGCTGCCTTTTCGACAGGCTTAAATGATTGCTTGAAAGACCATGCCTACCCTCTACCGTCTCCGGAGGATATATTCACTAAATTAAATGGAGGTAGAGTGTTTTCAAAGTTGGACTTGTCAGAGGCTTACCTTCAGGTTAAAGTCAGTGAATAATGTTCGAAGTACCTGACAATAAACACGCATAAAGGGATTTTTAAACTAACTCGTCTTCCTTTTGGATTGAAGGTAGCTCCAAGCCTATTCCAGCAACAATGGACACAATGTTGGCTGGTATGGCGTGTGCAATCGCATATTTAGATGATATTTTGATTAAAAGTGAAAACGAGACCCAACACAAAACGTATATTAGAGCAGTATTTCAGAGAATTGAGTGCTGAAAAATGCGAGTTCTTCTTAAAGAAGATAAAATATTTAGGGCAGATCATTGACAGTAAAGGAAGAAAACCGGATCAAGAAAGGGCTGAGGCTATAAAAATATGCCAGCACCTGATAATGTGGCTAAACTCCAGGCGTTCTTGGGATTAATAAGTTACTATAGCATTTATATCCCAAAAATGTATGATATGAGAGATCCTTTAAATAATTTGGTGAAAAAGGACGCAAAGTGGAAGAAACAGTAATAGCGGCGCTAAGAGACGAAAGTGAATTGTTGGGTCTGTTATGCAACACTATTAGAGAACTACCGATTACGCTAGAAGATGTGAAAAAAGCAGCGGAGAACGATGATTTCATTAAAAAATAAAAAAGCAAGTCTGGTTGAATGAGAAAACTAAAAAAGGAATTAGTGTGTCACCTTTTTCAATCTGCGAACAGGTATTATTATACGCAGATAGAGTTGTAATACCGTGTACTCTGCAAAAGAAAATTCTGAAAGAATTTCACACTAGCCATCCAGGGATTTCGAGAATGAAATCTCTAATGAGAGGCTATACTTATTGGCCGAGGATGGACCAAAACAGAAAATTTGGTGAAACAGTCCAGAGGATGTCAACTGGCAGCAAGGGATCCACCGGTAAAGATTCAACCATGGCCAAAGACATGCCTCATGGACTCGATTGCATATCGACTATGCAGGGCCCATAAATGGATCTTATTACCTGATCATTGTGGACAGTTTCACTAAGTGGCCAGAAATTGTTAAGTGCAGACATCCGACTGCAACAAATACAATAAACGCACTTAATGAAATTTTTAGTCACTTTGGACTCCCTAAAACTTTAGCCAGCGACAACGGAACGCAGTTTACGGGAAGAGAATTCAAGGAATTCTGTACATCATTGTCCATTGATCACGTGACAACGCCAGTATATCATCCAAGATCGAATGGACAGGTAGAAAAAGTTGTGGACACATTTAAACGACCGTTGAAGAAAAATCAAGGCGTGGACACGAATGAAAGAAGTATTCAGAAATTTTTGGCAATATATAGAATCACACAAAACCCTAATACAACGTCAGGGTTATCGCCAGCACAGTTAATGTTTGCAAGAAAAATACGCTCTGTGTTAGACAAGTTGTTGCCTAGTCTGGCGAAGAAAACTGCTAAAAAAGAAAACCAGATGACTAAAGCGTATAAGCCAGGTGACAAAGTTTTTTTTCAAGAACTTTAGGGCTGGAAAAATGTATTGGGAAGAAGGAATGATAGCCAAAAGAATTGAACAGGTCATATATGACATAAAAGGGGGAAAATTTCGGTGCAAAAGACATTGGAATCAATTGAGACCTAGACACACTACAGAGGTCACGGAAAATACCAAAGAGATTCCAATGGAAGTCCTGTATGACGCATTTGAAATTCCCGTTCCAGTAAGTCAACATTCGTCAATGGAGATATCCCCGACCTCAAGGCCAGAGGTACCAGTGTGTCAAATGCCACCACTGCAAGGAGGATTGAGGCAAAAAAGACTTAGGAAAAAATCAATCGAGGTGATGTAATGAATATGCATACACCTGGGTCCCTCCTCACAGTAATATGATTGGCTGGTGTCAACCATAAATACAGACTGATGTGGAGGTACATCGCCTACGCCTATTGCATAAGCCTAAGCATATTGCCTAAGACTACAACGAGTACCAGTCCATTACGGCTACCTGCTAGATTGTCCTTACAGTTACAGTAGTCAAAACCACTTAGCTACTTCGAACAATATATATCCCTTTCCGGGACATATGAGAAACTTGCTAAAGCTACCTTCAAGACTCATCAGGAAGGCCACGATTTTGAAGTCTCCTATAACCTCCCAACCAGACTCTTTATATTTATAGGCATCTAATAAGATCTTGCCATGTCTCTATTCCTCTTTGAGCTTCACTTCACAAGAAGAGATGGATACATGTTCTTGTTATGAAGCAGCATGGCTTTGAGGCTCCTTGATGAGCTGTCAATGAGAAGGCACCATTTGTTGGGGTTACAGGTGATTCCAATTGCCTTGAACAGACCAGACACATTGTGGCAGAAGCAAAGTCCATCTTGATAGTTGGAAAAGCTTGAAAAACACTGGTGTTGCTTTGTTTGGCCTACAACTTGCACAATTTCATCTAACAAATTCCACTGCTTGATGTCAAAATCTGATCAGGTCGTTGGGCTAGTATGGGTTTCTCTTCTTTATCTTCCTCTGTAATCTGGATCAATGACTTCATCCTCTTTTGAATTGCTGTTCTTTTCTGAAGATAGCTGCTCTCACTTTGAAGGAATGTGTACGGGGAACTCAGACAGTGTGACACTAGGGTGATGGATAGCAGAAGGTATGGGTATATGATAGCAGGCACATTCTTGCCACCTCAACGTTTGGAAGTGTCCACCATATAGAAGAGGAAATTGCGTGAGTGGTCACTTGGTTCCCTCCAAATTCATGGGATTTCAAATTTCATGGCTCTATTTTACCTTCTGTGCCATCTTGCAAAAGAACAAAATAAAGATATGAATATAAAAATAGAAATATATTACATCCAATGTTATTGAAAAATTCTAAATATTACATTTTTGATTTTTGGAAAAAAATTGTGCATTGGATATGTAAAATTCTGATTTTGGACCCCAATTAATGTAGCAAACGTCACAAGAATACAGAATGTAGAATACTGAACATCTCTAATATTCCTTATTTTTATGGCTCTGGCCAGTGATCAAACATTCATGATATTGTGGACACTAATGTGCAATTGTTGGAACATATTTAATACATATTTTTCAATAACACTAATTTAAAACATATAAAAGTAAAAATTATTTAAATTAAAAAAAAATTTCAAAACTTTTACACTTGAAAGTGCCACTGTCCAAACAATCAAAACATTCCATTTTACTTTTTAGAGTTCTTTTGCAGAGTTTGCAGGTGAAATGTGTTATCCCAGTATGCATGCCAAAATATGTCTTATAGGCCTTAAACATTTTAGCAGATATTACCTCAAGGTACTTTTTTGCTCTTGTCTTAATAAATCTACCACAATCAGCAAAATTTTGCACTTGGACAGCTAGAAGTAAATGATATTTATTATGTAAAAAATACATAATTTTGGCACAAGGCAGAAGGGGAAGTGGGGAAGGCAGGTCATCACTAACTATCCTTGTCCTAATTAATCACAAACATGACCCATTCATCCAATACAATTCCTCCATTTGCCACAAGAACTCATCCTTTACCATTCAATCCTACATATACCACAATACCACATATATACAGGGGACCTACAAAACACTACATGAATTTTTATTAGGTTGGTGCAAAAATAATGTCGTTTTTTGACGTTCAACTTCATGTGAGAAAACGACATTATTTTTGCACCAACCTAATAAAAATTTTGTAACGGCTCTAATTTCTTTTTTTTAATTATAAAAATATATAAAAATTTACTAAAACATGAAATGAGGTATGGAGGGGATGAACCCAGTAAACTAACAAAAGACTGAAACGAAGCAAACTAAAACAAAACTGATGTTACTAGGACCTGTTCACCTCTCAAAATAATAAGAGTGCACACTGTATTTTGTCAATAGACAGAATGAAGAAGCACACTCACTAATGGAGAGGGAAGGGTAAAAATAAATGACAGAAAATGGGAAAATCAAATTCTGACCCCACTGAGATGAGAAAAAAAGGGGACAAAAAAAACTGTGGAGTTTGGGAATCTCACTATAGGTCATAACAAAAAAGAATGCTGGGAACAGGCCAGGAGCAACACTTATTCACATTAACTAGGAGAACATATAGTGTCTAGCTTAACCAGGAGGAGGAATCACAGTAAACCGCCCGGTTGTGACCAAGAGGACTTAAAAAAGGAAATCAAGTATAGCTCCTTTCACACAAGTCAAGCTTGCTACTTTCACCCAGTTTTTGCTGAAATCTGTCCAAGCACTTTCTATCAGTTCTGATCTTCAGGCTCCAACGCCAAAGTCTAAAGTAGCAGTGACAGTGGGCAACCCTGACAAAATGATTGAGACAGCCCAAAAGCTCGCAACCGCATTCCATTCACCTGTATCACAGCAATGGTGGAGCGATACAGGAATCTAATCCACCTGCAGAAGGCGGGTTTGCATCCGGCAGTCTGCAGGACAACAGCCAGGTACCGATGGTTGACCCTATCAAATGCCCTATCAAATTGATCAGTGCGGCTTGCTCATCATCTCTTATGCCCTCTAGGATTGTGTGTATCAGATACAGGTTGCTCTGAATTGTTCAGCCCTTCACAGCACACGTTTTCTCAGATCCCAACAAAATCCTGGCAACTGACTGCAAATGCTCCATCAGGATCTTGGCCAAAACCTTTAACTCTGTGTTTAGCATAGTTATGGGCCTGTAATTGTCTAATTCCTGTCTACCATTCTTGTCCTTTTCTCAAAAGCATAACTACACCTCTGTTGATCTGATTGGTGATGGACACCTGCCACAACCAGTTGTTGAACATGACAGTCAAAATGTACAATTCATAAGGCAAACCATCAAGTCCTGGAGACTTGCCACTGCCAACCTTCTTCAATGCCAAGTAGACTTCACCCTCCGTGATTTCACCCACATAGCTAGCTGCTTCAGATGGTTGAAAGCCAAGGAAAGTCAGTCAAATAGCTGTGAAACTCATTGTTGCAGGGACCAGTCTCCTTGGTAAACCAGCTCTCAAAATGTCACCGAAATGCCTTGCACATGTCATCAGTTGACCTCAGAGCACACCCTTCCAGAGTCTTGACCTCACAAGTGTATCAATTGGAACCTCGACGGATCTCTTCTTTGCGAAAATTTCACGGCTTTGTTAGACATCTTGTTTAACCTATGCCTAACTACCTGACGCTGGTAGTGTTTGCTAGCTGACCACTCCAGAGCCTCACCTTTCTTTTTGGGTTGTGGTTCTGGATTTTGTCTCAGGCCAGCCTTCGACAAATGCCCTGCGACCCCACAAGCCCAACAAACCGGTCGATGTCCCTCAACCACAACATAAATTAGTCTTCCTTAAGACATTTAAGTGTTTGGTATGTCCATGAACTTCTTTCTGTTCTAAGTAAAGCAATTTCAAAATCGCCTGTGGCTATTCATGACATAGGGGATACATCCGAGACATCCCCATACTTCAAAAAGAAAACGCTGAGATGGTCTTCAGTTATAAATAGGTGGACTCGATGTAAATTCACCTTCGTTTTTATAGTTCCCGTGTATTACATCTGTCGTCTGACTGTAGTCAGAATACAGCCCACCAGTGACTCAGCCATATCCCCTGTCAGCAACAAAATGTCTCACACTCTCCCTGCCAAAAACCTCGCTGATACTTGAAGGCCCTTCAGGGTCTCCTCCATCATGTCTTCACTCACTGTAATCAACCCCTGAGCTCCGGGATCCGCTGATAATAAGGAAATTGTATGCATGCTCACTGCATCCAACAAGGTATCAACCCGCTTCCACCAATAAATGGTTCAAATTTGTCTTTACGTTTCGCGCAATACCCCAAACCTAAAAAACTAAGAAAATGTTGAGATGTGTAAAAATTAATATAAAAATTATTTTTAATAAAATAAATAATATTGAATTGTGTGGAAACTAATTAAGAAAATTTGAGTATTACTAACACAAATGAAACCAGACTGTTTATATAACATTAAAAACAAAATGAATGAAAATTGATGTGAGTAATTGGAAAACAAAGAGGCTACAAAGTGATGTTATGAAAACCCACCAAAATGAAGCCATATGGTTTATAAAAATCATTCAAAATGAAGTGAAACAGTTTAAAATGTTTACAAAATGAGGCTCAGTTTTGATGTAAAACCAGCTCAATTTAAATTGTATATGGGTGTGGTTTGATTGGATAGTGTTTCTTGTGTTTTTAACCAGTAGGGATAAAAATTGGCATATTTGTTTAATAAAAGGTTGTGCATCTATATTGTTTATTGTTATATCTGATGAACCTGTACCTGTAAGTAATTTTGTCTTTGTGTAAATGTGTCATAAATTGTTTTATATTTTTTTATTTTACTTATTTATTTTTGTTACAGTCAATTATTAGAGTGATTGAAAAAATCAAATCCAAATTTAAATGGAAGTGATTAGGAGACAGGGGTGAACACCTGATGTCATGGCAACTTTTATAAACTGATGTGGTTGGGTGTGATTTCTCAGGATCTCAATCCTAACATCACCTCACTGTATATAAACAGATGCTTTTGGATATTGGTATGGGGCTTATTTCTCTGACTTTCATATTCTTAGTCACTCCTTTGTTGCCACTCCCATTTAAGATCATAAGAATCTAATAGATTCATTGAGCCCCTAATGAGACTTAAATAATCTTGTTAGGCTGTGGTTTTCTATTTGCTGTTTCATCGGAAATCAAATTGTGTGAATTCACTCATCGGAAATAATGACCAAAGCCAGAGTATGACTAAAAGAATTTTACTTCTTGCCAAATAGACAAAAACAAAGATTAATTTCAAAGCGTTAAAATTAAAGTGACTTTGGCCAGCCTTTTCGATGTGAGTATTTCTAAGCTGAGTGTGTGTTCTTTGGCTATATTCACATATGAAAATAATTAATTAAAGCAGTTTTATTTTTACGACAATAATTATTTTAATAAAATCTTAATACTGCTTGGGTATTCCATGGCCTTTCAATTCCATAAAGCTGTCTGATTCTGGTTTATTCTACTGATGGTTTGTTTCACTCCCTCATATTATCAACTTCAACTCTTGGCTACTCATTTTACCATGCTACCAGACCAGTTTTCCAATTACTTCTAGTTGGTTTCCTTTATGTGCCATTCTAAGCTTTTCCACTAGTTGCTGTAAATTAATCTCTCCTATAGGACTTAATATATTGATAATTTCATGGTTCTTAATGTCAGGGAATTCTTTAACAAATGGTTTCCACAAGCCAGTTCAGTTACTACATGATACACCTGTGCAAGCTAGGAAAGAATCTCTGCTCACAAAACTTTTTTCTGAATGATGAAAATCTTCTAATTAATATCCAAATATTTCCTTCTTAAGAATACATATATTTCTCATCAACCCTACATTGGAAAATAAAGAAATATATCTATAAGTTTATCTAGTGGGGACCCCAGCTAGTTAGTTTAGGGCATCTGTTTTTTGTTGAGAGAATCTTCTTTGCCTGAAGAAAAGGCCTACGTGACAATTCCAATGTCTGAAGACTATATAAACAGAAGGGCCCTCCCAACAAAAAATTGATGGAAGAGAGCCACCCCAGTCAATCAGGAAAGCACATCTTGTCTCCCGGCCATTAGAGATACAGAGCTACTTTCTGTCATAGACTTCTGGATTTAAAAGAAAGAATGGAGACAAAGTCACTATTATTGTTAGATGTTAGAAGGCCAAAAAGGAAATGAATTCCGGTGTGATGTTTACTCCAGCTACAAAAAAAATGAAGGAAGAAAACAAAATTATATTGTAATTTCCAGTAAAAAATTGTTGTTTACTATCATCAGAATGGCCTTCCTTTCTAGATATTTGATTTGACAGGTAAATATAACACCAGTTGCAACATAGCAGAGGACAGATTGCTGCATGACTAATTGCAACATAAGGGGAACAGATTATGGCTGGTGTGGTAGTATTCACAATTTGTCATTCCTCTGAGAACCAGTAGACGTAACTCAAAAGCAAAAATGCAGTTAGTAAAGAGGGCCTGAAGTCCTTCAAATTGTTGGATTACTGTCCCTTGACAATAGTCACAAGTGGTGCAATATTTGACTTTTGGAGAGGCAATACTGTTTCCTGCAACAACAGCAACAAAAGGTGATCGCATGGCTATGACATTTAAAAACATACATAACAAGAAAATATTTTTCAAACTGAGTTGGGGAGTATTTGTTGGATTACCACCCCCTGATGATAATCACAGGCAAAGTGATATTTGAAACACTTGTTATGATTCATGATGATGATGATATTCCATCATTCTAGAAATAAAGATCTAAAATTCCGTCATTATAAAAACAACCTTTCCTTCACAAGCAAGTTAGCAGTAGTAAAAAGAACAATGCAGACTGGGCTAGACATGAAAATCCAGAGCTGATGGTTTCAAAAGCTTCCCTTAACCATAAACTTCTTGGAACAGTTATAAACAAGTAAGCCTAAACTTTAAAGAAACAAAAAGAGACAATAAGCCTGAGAACATTTAACATACAAAAAACAATATCATAAATAACATAATGAATAGAAAAATACACATTCTTTCAACATGTGTCTCAAAGTTTTATTATTGTATCTTATTGTACGTTTTATTCATTGCATTTTCAGTATAAAAAAGAGAAAAAGTAACCCTCTTTACATTATTCAGACTATTGTCCTCATCTTTGTTGCTATATTTAATTACAACGTTTTGACCGTTGTACACGCCAGCCTTCTTCAAGTGGTTGGAATGTCGAACTGAACCCTTTAATTCGCTCACTGGGGTAGGCTGTTCTAGTTCTACGTGCTATGTCTAATGGATGTCAGTTATCTGTTATCTCCTGCTTAATTCCCTCTCCAAGTTCTCCACTGCCTTAACCAGGTATTGAACTCACACTCTTTGGGTTATGTCACTGTTTCTACCTAACACCTTTATCCACTGTGCCATGTGTCCTTTCTGGTTATTATAAACCTAATATCTTCAGCAGCCATTTTTTTACCAGTGTTCATATTTTTTGCTGTTATCATTTCATGTTTTTACCAGAGCTCATATTGCAATTTTTGTTGTTATTATCACTTTTCTCTGGCATTCCTTATTACTAGTTCCTATATTGCATTCATTTCTATGCTTGGTCGGCTTAGTAGATTTTTGTGGCCTAGCATATGTGCTGATTCCTTAAGTTTACGAATTTTCCAATAGTGTTCTTTGTCTATGATCTCAACCTGATCCCACAGAGGGTGGTGACCTCCCTTTTCTCTCCATATGTGGTCAGCCATGCCTGATTTTTTCACTTCCCCTCATATTAAATTGCGCCCATCTTCTTGGTTCTCAGATTCTTTTTCAGCTGCTATTACCCATAGGAATCATTGATATGTCTGATCAGAACATAGTCTTTTTGTCTCTGCCCATAATGAGTGCATGCGTGTCCTCAATAAAGCAAAGCTACTATTTGTTGAAAAAATGAAACAACGTATTGCATCACGCAAATTTGGTTCTAAAAATTATTGGCGGCTCTGCAAGATCATGCTGAACAACAGCATATCCACATTACCTCCTCTATTCAATCAATTTGAGATCCTGAATTCTTCAGCTGATCAGGCTGAATGCTCTGCTAGGAAAATTTCATCCAACTCAACGCTTGATTCATCCGGAGTACCCACACCTGATTTTCCCCTTAGAACCGAGACTCTATTGTGTGAGATGAACATAACCCCATCGATGGTACTGGACATCATTTCTAAATTAGACTCCTATAAGGCTAGTGGGCAGGGATGGGACACCAACCATCTCCTATCACTCTTCGGCAAAGTCTTCGGGGCTTTCATCAATGCTGAAGTGATTAAACACCTTACATCCCATGATCTGCTCTCTGACAAGCAATATGGTTTCTACTTTGCCCAGTCTACCGCTGACATGCTCACAATCATAACTGAATTTGTATACCAAGCACTTGACAATAACTGAAAAGCTTGAGCCATAGCTCTAGATAACTCTAAAGGGTTTGATAGGGTTTGGCACACTGCCCTTCTTCGTAAGCTTCAGGGATTTAACATTACAATACAATTGTTTTTTTACTTAATACAATCATCCCTGACAAACCGTGAAATGAAGGTCATCCTAAACAGGTTCTCATCCACTTCATTTCATATGAACGCTGGTGTTCCTCAAGGCTCTATCCTGGGCCCTACGCTGTTTCTGATCTTCATCAACAATCTTTCTGATGTCATCAGTTCCTATATACGCATCTACGCAGAAGAAACTACTATTTACTCCTGCCTCAATAGTATTAGGTTATCCCATAAGTTCTGTCTGAATTTTAATTCTTTGTTAAAATGAACAAAATTTAAAGAGTATTTTATAATGTCTAATGGAGCTGAACATTATTTTTATGTTTAGATGCATTTAAACTGATCAAATTTTATTTCAGAGAACAATAAAATTAAATTTTGTTTGATTAAAACCCTGCTAACATGGAAATACCCAAGAATCATTTGAGGCACATAATGCTTTATGAGTTCAAGAAAGGAAACTCAGCAGCCGAAGCAGTTAGAAACATTCACTAAGTTTATGGAGAGGAATGTGTGAATGAAAGAACTTGCAGAAGATGGTTTGCAAAATTCAGAGGTGGAGATTTCACCCTTGAAGATGAAGATCGAACCGGACGTCCAGTTGAGTTTGATGAAAAGCTTCTTGAAGCAGCCCTTGAAGAAAATCCTGCTTTATCAGTTGAGGAATTGGCAGTGGTTCTCAGTTCAAACCATACAACTGTTCATCGTCATTTTCAACAACTTGGAAAAGTTCCTAAACTTGGAAAATGGGTGCCTCATGAATTGTCTGAAAACAACCTCAAATCCCGAGTTGACAACTTGTTTCACCTTTTTTGGATAGACTTGTGACTGGCGACGAAAAATGGATCTTTTATCAAAATGTTAAGCGTCGTAGACAGTGGCTTGGTAAAGGAGAAGGACCCCAGCCACAGCCGAGAAGGGAACTTCATGGGCAAAAGGTTCTTCTTTCAATCTGGTGGGATTGCCAAGGAATAATCCACTTTGAATTCTTACCACCTAATGCAACAATTAATGCTCAAATATACTGTCAGCAATTAGAGCGTTTGAACCAAGCTTTGAGGAAAAAAAGACCTGCTCTAGTGAATCGAAACCGGTGGATGTTGATTCATCAGGACAATGCGCGACCACACACAGCAAGAATCACGTTACAAAAGATCGAAGAACTTGGTTGGGAGAAAATTCCTCATCCACCTTATTCTCCCGACCTTGCTCCTTCAGACTACCATTTGTTTCGTAGCTTACAGAATCATTTGGAAGAAACAGCTTTTGTAACACAGGAAGGGATTAAAACTGACATAAGTGAGTTCTTCGAATCAAAGCCAAAAGAATTTTACAGTAATGGAATTAGTAAGCTTGTTAATAGATGGAAGGAAGTCATAGATAATCAGGGAAAATACATTGTTGATTGAATCTGTAATTAATTGTAACATTTGGTCACTTGTTTTCTTTATTCAAAATTCGGACAGAACTTATGGGATGACCTGATAAATCTGGCATCGCTTACAAAACCAACCTATCCGTAGGTCTCGAAAAGGACCTCCAATCTGTGGTTGACTGGGGCAGAAAATGGCTTGTAAACTTTAATGCTTCCAAAACAAAACTGCTCTCATTTACCCACCATAGAGAACTGTCCCTGTCTCCCATCAGAATGGCTGACGCCCAACTCCGCGAGAGTGCCTCTCTGTGCCTGCTTGGGTCTCACACTGTCCATACATTGAATATATAGCTTCATCTACTGCAAGGAAAGTTGGTGTCACACTAGAAGGTTTTTCTCACCTGAGTCCATCCTTCAAATCTACAAATCAACCATTCGTTCGTGCATGGAATACAAAATCCAGAAATGGATATGCAATGTGATTGGTCATGATCTGGCATCTCGTCTGCAGTCACTTTCTCACAGACGTGCTGTGGCTTTCCTCTGTCTTTTCTACAAGTATTTTCATGGTAAATGCTCTGACTGGTTCCCAAACTACATGAATTTAAGTGTGCTACTAGGTTGGCATCTCAGTCCCGCCCTTTCACTGTCAAAACAGCTACTCCAACACCTGTCAGTGGAACTGCTGTCCTCTTACTTGCTTCCCTGATAGCTATAATCTTCAAATATTCAAAAGTAATGTCAATCGACATCTTCTGATGCCTTGATCTTGATCCCCAGCCTTCTCTTTATCCTTTTCCCAAGCACTCCTCTCACTGTAACTCCTTGTGTGCTAGTGGCACTCCCATCTTGTTCAGAGTGATATACTTAAAAATAAAAAATTACTTCCAACAGAACATAATAATTCTACCATTACCAAAAAAAAAAAAAAAAATTTAAGCAATTTTCTGAAGGATGACTAAGCTGAACATGTCACTCTTTCATGAAGGGCCATTTTATCCAGCTAAGCAATCCTCCTTACTCTGGACACTGTACCAGACATGAAAAATACATAAGCCACATAAATTTCCTAAAAAAACACCTCACAGTATTCACTGAAAGCTTAAAACTCGTGACATTACATAATGAATGGGTAAAACTTCCTAACAAAAACAATAAACCTAAGAAAAGTAACAATTCTTCAGACTCTACAGATGTAGAGATAACACCAGTGACACCAAAACTGCTCAAAAATGCTCTTCAGATCCTGAAACAATTGCCCTAAACCAAAAAAACACTAAAACTGTTTCACCAACAACAGTTCCAAAACCAAAACCAAAACACAGGCCTATTAATAAGCAAGTGACTCTGACTTGACAATTCCGACTCTGACAGCATGCAATGCACTTGGTCTACCAATTTCATAGAACAGGCCAGCCAGCTGCACAAAAACCAACCCAGCAAAGAAAAAAAGATAAAAATAAAATACATAATATTTGCAGCAAGAAATTACAACAGAAGAAAAGTTGCCCATCAGATCTACAGCTTCAGGTAGAACCATTTAATGGAAAAAGATGATGATTATTTTTATTATTAAGACACTCCTTTTTTATGGGGAAACTTCTGTTATGATCCAGAATGATGATTATATTTCATTATCCTAGAAATAAAGATCTAAAATTTCATCGTTATAAAACAACTTTTCCACCACAAGCAAGGTAATAGTAGTAAAAAGAACACAGACTGGACAAGATGTATCTTCAATCTGTGAAAATCCAGAGTTGACAGTTTCAAAAGCTTCCCTTAACAACAAAATTTTCAGAACAATGATAAACAAGCAAGCCTAAATTTTAAAGAAACAAAGAGACAATAACTCTGAGAATATTTAACATACACAAAACCAATATTGTAAATAACATCACAAATAGAAAAATACAAATTCTTATTAATTTCAACATGTTTCTCAAAGTTTTATTATTTATGTTATTATTGTACATTTTATGCATTTCATTTTCACTATAAAAAAGCATAAAAGAAATCCTCTATCAACTACAAATATATGTAACATGGGGTAACTTAAATTAACATCTCAACACCCACTCTGTTACAGGCTCTTCCTCTTTTCCCCTTGACTTTTAGATCAGCAACACCATTTCCTTTTGTTCAAATAGACACGAGGCATGTAAATACTTCACATATACAGACGGAAGCTTATGCTGAACTGTTCATAACTTCAACTTTGTTTCTTTCTTTATCCTTCTATAACATGTTTTATAATACATTTATTAATTATTGTTTGTTCGAATTCCATGTGTTGTTGTGTTTTTCTTACCTTCTCACATGAGTGCACCAACCATTGTTTGAGGGATAAATGTATCAGGAGGTATAAAATGATAACAAAGCTTGTCTTGAGATCTGGTACTATACAAGTATTATCACCCATACACCATCTGACAATTCCACTGTTTTTGGCAGCATTTAGTAGCATTGGACATACTTTCTCAGTCTAAAAATCATAATGTATTATCATTAACAATTGAACTTTATAAGTGGACTATAATAATGCCACAGTTTACCTATCAGATAGGCAGGCAATCTCAACTGACGTAGCAATTCTAACAAGATTTTGAGCAACAGATCACTTAAATGATCCAGCTCAAAGATAAATGTCCCAGAAACCACATAGCAAATTGCACTCTGATATGTTCCAGTGATAACAATAAATATTGTGATGCTTGATGTTGTTTCTCATTTACTGATAACAATTGTAAGTATTGTTAAAGGAATGTGTCCAGCATCCTAACCTTGACTACCTCTGCTAGAGTTACATTCTCTAATTCACAGCCTAAATTCCATACTGTATTAACCAATCAATTGTCTATTGCATCCTGGGTATGATGATAAACTACATTCACATCTTGGGTATGATGATAAACTACATTTGCGTCCAGGGTATGACGATAAACTACATCCGCGTCCTGGGTATGACGATAAACTATGTCCAACAGCAAGGCCTCTGATCAGGAGGTTTTGAGGAGTGTGGAATCACCTCTGAATTGCTGGTTTTCCCAAGTCCACCCTGACCCAGGGTGGTAGCACTTGTTAAGGTCCCAGCTATGGGCAAATAGTTAACCCTGAAACTGAGGTAAAAAGCATTATGAAAGTGTAAAAATAGGTTTTAATACCAGAAATACTTTGTAAAAAATTATTACCAGAAATAAATTTTTGAAGAAAAAAACTATTACCAGCAATATATTTTTGAAAAAAAGCTATTACCAGCAATATATTTTTGAAAAAAAATTATTACCAGCAATATATTTTTGAAAAAAAATATTACCAGCAATACGTTTCTGAAAAAAAAGCAATACATGTTTTAAAATAATATTACCAGTTATACATTTTTGAGGAAAAAAATATTACCAGAAATAGATTTTTGACAAAGCAAAATATTACCAGAAAAAAAAAGAAAATGTTGTTGGCATTAAATAACCCATTGAGGGTGATATGCCGTAAAACACAACAAACCAAACAAACCAAACCAATTGTCTATTTTTTGCCAAAATAATTCTAGTTACATTTAGATGTGTTACACTCTCTTTTGCTGTTTGAGTTAGTATTTACTTGTAAACTCTAAGGATTCTAGATCTACTTCTAAACCAGAGTTAGCGTCTTCTACTTCACATTGTTGTTTTATCTTTTTGGCTAAAATCACCTGGAGCAGTGATCTCAGTGGTTGTGTTAATACAGGTATGAACAATTATTCAATGTTAGGTAGCTTCAAATCATTAGCATGTGTTCTTTGCGTTTTACCTGCTTACTGGTCCTATACACAGGTGGGCTAAAAATTATGTAGGCTGACTATGAACAAGTGATGCTGTGAAATCTTGCATGCATTAATTCCAACTCTTCTTATTAAGAAGTGCATTGTTTCTTTCCAGGTGAACTGACATCTAACTGCTCAAAAAAGACTGTTCATCTTGTTCCCAGCCAAGTTTTTTTTTCATGTTGGTGAACAGATGATAGTTAAATCAGGAAAACAGAGAGGGTGATCAACCAGTTCAAAGCAACAGTCATATACAGCAGCCATTGAAACCAAGGACTTGTATGTTTGAGTATTGTCCTGATGAAACAAGACGTGTTTTCCTGGTCTTGGTAACCTTTCATAACTGCCTCAGCAAGTTGGCATAGTACTTTCTATTGATGGTGTGATCCTTTTGAAGATAGTCAATAAGTACAATGCCTTTTGCATCTAAAAAATCTGAAGCCATCACCTTCCCTGAAGATGAAATGACCTTGGCCTTATTTAGAGCAGGTGAGAAGGGTTTCTTCCACTGCATGGATTGTCTCTTTCTCTCTGGCTCAAAGTGATGAACCCAACAATCATCCTCGATTAGGAAATGTTCAAGGAGACTAGCTGGATCTGCCTCAAACAATGTCAGTTTTTCCATGATGTGATCAGCCTGGTGTGCTTTTGATCAGATATCAGAAGATGTGGCATCCACTGAGCAGAAACCTTCACCATGCCAACTTCACTGTGATAATATTCTCAACTCTCTTATGGAATATGTTAATAGTATTGGCTATTTGATTTATAGTCAATTGCCTGTCATCCATCACCATGTGGATCAATGTTTTCATTAATGGTGGTTGTTGCAGGACATCCAGGCTTTGGGTCATTTTCAAGACTCTTCCTTCCCCTCCTAAATTCAGCTGCCCATTTTTGCATTGTTCATGAAGCTGAAGTGTTATCCCCTAATGTAACAATCATGTCAGCATGAATGTCTTTGGAGACTAATCCCTTTTTCTGCAAATACTTGTTAACACCGTGATGCCAAATTTTGTTAGTTGCTCCTAATTACTTTTGAAGTCTTTGATGAACAGACAGATGCCAGTTAACCCAAACAATGCAGTTATAAATAAAAAGAGTTGAAATTGATGCATGCAAGATTTCAAAGTTCTAGCATCACTCCTTTATAGTCAATGTATGAACTTTTCAGCCCACCCTTTTATTACAGAACAGGACAGGCACAGTTGGTTCCATTATTATATAATAGGGCCTCTACTTTTGATCCAATTTACCCAGTCTGACATAAGGTTTATAAAACACTGAATCTCTCCCAGTTAATTTCACTATTTGTCTACCTTTATTAATTCTCAGGTTTCTCTTTTTCCGATCTCCTTATTCCATCCCTGGCTTATACAAAAATTTTGTGCTACAATTCAATCAAGATCTTGTAGTATCCCTCTCCCATATACTTCCTTCTAGGTTTTAGATTATCAACAGATAATACTATGTAGAAAAATGAAATAAAATTAATAAATAAAATAATAATAATGAATAAAAAAGAAAAAAATTTTTTTCCCATGATGCTAGTAATAAAGGAACCAGAAATGTTATTACCCCACTTAGCTTTAAGGTTCACTGTGGTGATAAAGCTTAGAGGTTAGGTAAAATTTGCCATGCCTACTTGCAGAACTTTTGTTACCCGGCTTGAGATATTAGCTAACATGACATATGCATAGCCTATCTCCTCTTGCACTAGTCTTAAAAAAAGCATACCTCTTCATCCTTGGAATGAAAATCAAGAGAAGGGATAATCTTGCTAACTTCCCATTAGGAAATTCCAATTTACCTGCATGTGCAGCAGCAGTACAAGGAGGTATTTTTGTATCGTACCCCATAAGCACCTGGCTCTTTTTCCAGTTATATTTTTTCATCACCCAACTTAATTTGGAGGATTGAACTTAATTACAGCCTTACTCTTCCTAAGCCAATCTCCACTCAGAATTAATTCTCTCTCCAAGTTAGATGATACATAAAATTGCTGTGATGCAATCACTTCACCCAACTTCATTTCACTTCTGTCTGTCTGAATCACTACTAAATCTGTGGGTTTAATGCAGGTGGCATACAGATACTGAATCATGAAATACAAACAACAAGCAGAAAGAAAACTTGAGTAACAAAAATATTACCAAGTTTATTTTTGTTAAAGAAAATACATCAACAAAAATAACCTTACAGTGCACTAGGCAAAAAATATCTCTGCATGTTCATGTAGAGGGTGAGAAGAACATTGAAGAGTATTGTCCTGAGGACAGTTTTGTAGTCAGTGTAAAGTGTTGTCCTGAAAAGGACAGTGCTAACTATTGTTTATTATTGCTGGTATAACCAGTTATCCACACACCATTGCCAACATAATGGACTGTTCCTATCATCAGTGGTAGCAACAGGAGCATAGACTTGTGTTCCTTCCTTCCCAGGGTGGATTGGGCTATTAGATACTATTTAAACTGCTGTGATTTCTCTCTTGGCACTTTTTAACTTTGACTTGTCTACTGACATCTTAAACCAGACCTTGTATTCTTATCAGACATTTTTGTAACCATTGAGAATTGTTGTCCTGAAAAGGACAGTTTTGTAGTGGTTGAAAAGTGTTGTTCTGAAAGGGATACTTTATTGCATATAGTTGATTATTAGGATAGCTGGATGTCTACTGGAGAATGGCTGGCTGGCTGGCTGGCTGGAGCAGAGGCCAATAGCGAGCTGGATTTGATGATGAAGACAGGCTACTGCTGATGGCTGGAACTATGATACAAAAGTTTGATCATAGGTATTATTTCCACAAATAGTCTTTATTTAATATGAAAATACAGTAGAAGTCCTCATATTTGAATGTCCTCATATCTGAACTTTTCAGTGTTACCATTTAGATGTAGGAATATGCTACATACTAATATTTTTCTTTTTTTTGTTTTGCAAATAATTGTTAGTAACTTGAAATTTCTCAACCAATAATGTCTCACACAGAAGAAGCTTCAACTGAAAGAAAAAGGAAAAGAGATTATTTCATGTTACATCAGAAATTAGAGATTATTGAAAAACTGAATAAAACTCCTAATTTGTTGAATTTGCAAATTAACAAACAAGGATTGCAGAATCTGAACAAAACACTAAAACTTGCACTTGAAGATGATCCCCTGAATACTCTCACTTTAGATGACTTAAAAGAATGGATAAATGAAGATGCTAATGAATTAAAAAAGAATTCAATGATAGAATTGCTTCAAAATGATTGTCAAGAAATAGAAGAAGAATCAAATTCTTTTGATAATGGTGAAAAAATGAGGGATGATGAAGAAGACTGGGACTTAGTAGAGAAAGCTATTGATGAGGTCATCAAATTCATGGTGAAAGAAATCTTTCTTCAGTAGTACAGACTGTACAAGTGCATGTAATTTGCAGAAAAAACTAGAACAGCAAAAAGTAATTGAAATGAGAAAATAAATAAGAAAGATAATTGAAAATAAAACTTATTGAGCATTAAACATTTCAAATTAATATTTACTTTCATGAGACATTTAATTTTTCATATATTGCGATAAGTTCTTGTGTTATATTACACATGCTGAATCTGTCCTCGTATCTGAATTACTCTGATGTTTGGCTATGAGGATTTCTACTGTACATCTTTGTGGTGCAAAGCTGTAGGGAAGGTGGAGAAAGGTCAATGACTATCCTAAACTTAACTAATCTGATTCATGACCAATCCATTTTTACATTCTCAGTCATCACAAGAACCCATCCTTCTCCACTCAATCCAACATATACCACAATAACACATATTCAGAGGGATCCTACTAAAACACTCATGATATTTTTTCCTTTTCAGTTTTCTTATAAAAATAAATAAAAATTCATCATGGAATGAGGTGGAGAGGATGAACCCAATTACAAGAATAAAATTAAACAAAACATTTGTTTTCTTTTTTCTCTATCCTCATCCATTTTTGAGTACATGCACTGTCTATTCTATTACATTTACTACACCTAGGCCTTTTCCAATCTGTGGCTCTAGTGGCAATCCTCTTAATGTCGATTAATGTTTTGCATTGATCACACATAAAGCATACCAATCCTCTTCTCCTTGGAATGGGGATGTTGTCTTTCCAGATTGACCAAGCATCCATTTTGGTTGCTTCTTTTTACAGTTTTTCTCCTCACTTCTGTCACCATGCTCTTATATGCTCCTTGTTCACACACACACACACATATATATATATATATTTAATTTGGCATAATTTGAATGTAGAATTAATAATGAATATAAGCATACAAATATATTGTGGAAGAGAAATTATATAAAATTGTTTTGCTTTCCATTTTTAAAGACAAATCTTCCTGTTATGGCAGTGGCATATACTTTGTTTTGATTGAATAATTTCATTTTTATGATATAGAAGAGTGAATTTTATAACAGTTGCATTGTAATGAACATATATGCAATCATTTCAATGTTTAAAATTATATTTCTCCTATAAATCTTACAATGTTAGATGAACTTGAGAAATGCTTACAAATATTTAAAAATATAATTAAGAATTTTTTTAATCAAATGTTTTTTGTGTATTATTAAAAATTAAAAGGATGATAAAAATATTTTATTCATTTTCTTGAACGATACCCATCAGATGAAAAAGCCAGCCAATCATACATGATATTGTGGCCATCACTATATATAAGTATTGATGTTAATAAGTAAGGAGCTTATATTTAGCATAACAAGACCATATAAAGATTGTATTGCACCTTACAAGTGCAAGCAAGGTGCCACGAAATAAAAAAGTATGTGTGTGTGTGTGTGTAATGAGAGGAGAGTGAGAGCTAAATTAGATGCTAAATTTTAAAGATTCTTAATTTTATATTTTATCATCTCATAAAATGAATATTTTTTAGATGTATTTATCCAATTGTAAATATTTGTTTTGATTTTAAATACACAATTTCTTTTTCACTTGTAGACTTTTTGTGCAGAAAAGGGACTTATATAAAAGTTATAGAAGCTAATGTTTTAGAAACAAAACAAAATAAAACTGAAAATGAAGTTGTATGATTTATTTTGAATCTTAATAGCAGTAATGATTTTAGACCAATAATACAGCTCACCTCAATAGCATTATCTTATCTGAGGCCAAATTAAACTTTCTTTAGTTCTCAATTCCGGGAAAAAGCGTGTGGGGAGGATTTTCTCTTTTTCAAAAATCATTAGCAAATGCTTGCCCACAATCTAAGCATCATGAATAGTGGGAGATGTTTGCCTTGAAAATTACAAGTCAAAACCCTGGCTTCTTACAATTGGATAAATATCATTCATTAGTACTAATGGCAAATGCACAGCTATGCTAATTCCTAACAATCGTTACACTAACATTTCATTTTAGTATCTAATTAATCAAATATAATTTGGGTTTTATTTTGTGTAAAAATAAAAATTCATCTGATTTTAGTTTTATCTTTTTTTCATCTTGAATGGGTTTCAGATGACCGATCTATTTAGAGAATTTTATCACTCACTTTTTTCTTCTTGAAATGAATATTTTTGGCCAAGCCTACAGGCAGTGGGGAAGTGATGTAATGGAATAACCTGTCACCCCCATGAGTGACTACACTGTAGGTAGTAACTACTTTTAAGTATCTTAAGTCAATAGACTATGGAGACTAGCTGCGACCTGTTCCAGCTGGACAGTCAAACTTTCTGCCTCTGAGCAGAGAGGAACCCGGATGAGGCTCCGCCAAAGGGCAGAGTCTCGTTAGGTGGGTAGACTGACCCTGAACACGTTTATACGTGTTCAAATAGAGAATATTTTTGGCCAAGCCTACAGGCTCAGAGATCCCACATTAAACCTGGCCTTGTGCCACATATAACCCTCGTGGGGGAGTAGCTAAATATACTAGCTAGGATCTGCTGAGTACGACTCAGACTTACGCGAGAACTACCGACCTTCCAATAGTAGCACTTACTACTTGATTGACTTGCGATAACCTTGTGCCTAATTGTTACCTTTATTCTTATTGTACTGGTTTTTTACAATAAACCTTTTATTTTATCCACCTTGTTTTTCAAGTATATATTCCTATTAGCATGGAATATAACACTGTCTTATAGTTCAATGTACCACAAAACAATTTGGCATAAAGGTTATTTTGTATAAAATAATTTCAAACTGAATACAAAACTCTTAGTGATAAAATTTTGTACAATATTTTCAAAGCTGAGATAATAAAATGATATTCAAGTAATGATTTTTTTCTTTTACCTTAAAAAATAATTATTGTGTATAATTTGGTCTTTGAAATGTTTTTCATTATAAAAATAATTTAAATTTCCATGAAAACTTATTTGCTTCACTTATCTCAAACAACTTTTGAGGCATTGTTTACACTTGGACTATTGTCCTCATCTTTGCTGATGTGTCCTCCAACCTTCATCAGGTGCTTGTTGATGCAGGTAACCTTCAAAGAATTATTTTAACTTCAATTCCCACCATCCATGTTATATGCTGTTGCAATTAGATCTCTTTCTGATTCATTCTGCATGCTGGCTAGATGTGAATGCCATGAAGGCAGAGAACGAAATAAAAATAAAAAGTCAGGCTCTGAGTATCACATCTGGTCTATGAAGCAAGCTCCAGCAATGAAAGTAGCACTGGCCAATCCCACATATTCCCACTGGAAAAGGAGATACCCCTGGGGACTACCAGATCTGCTTAAAAGCAAGTCTCTGATAACAACCAGAGCAGTTGAGGGCCAGAAGGCCACCGTCCAACACAAGGTGCTGCTACTGCTGTTGTTACCATTGCTGCCTCTCAACAACTGTTACTACTCCGTCTTGACTCACCACTTTGGCTATCCAGCTTTGACATGATAACATTTCAACTTTGACACCACCCAGCTACAAGCCATCATTGTTGCCAATCTGACACCACCTCAGCAATCCACCTCTATCATCTCAACATACCTGACTCGCTAAAAGGCATTCCTTTTGCAGACATCACCACAGCTCTGTTTCACAGAACTGGCCTACTCACCAATGAATTGACCCATCACGGTGACCTCAATAAAGCAATATGTGCACTTACCATATCCCATGAGCTCAGTCAAACCCACACAAGAAATAGGTCAACTCCTGGCATCACCCTTACACCGCATCACCATCCTGACGATCAGCCACTGAAATTGACTTACCACTGACATTGACATCTCTGTATGATACCCTATATACTAAACAATAAATGTTGTTCAAAAACCTAATCCTCGTTATTCTTTTCCTCTCACAACCAAATGCTTACTATAACATATACAGCATAAAGAAAGTGATCATCTGATGTCTGCAACATTGTGTAAAAATCATAAGTGGCAATCCAGACATATACCAACAAGAGATGATCAACATTAAATACAACCTTCAGAATAACAATTACTCTGTAAGCACAACATCAGCTTTTTTAGACAAAAAAGCAGAAGGGTTGAGAAGGAGGACCATGGTCTGTTTCATTTACAAGGGCTTATCTGAGAGGATTCATAAGATTTGCAGTCTATACAACATCAGCATTATAGACTGCAGACTACTTCTGACTATTATGCTGAGTATGTTATGGAGAAATTTCTAATAAGTCAAATCTAACACTAAGGAGAACATGATCAAAAATTGTGCATATTTTGTCCCTTGCAGTTGTGGCAAATAATACAAAGATGAAACCATGCACCGCAAGTAATGCTGGAAGAACATCGAAAAGCTGGAATTAAATGTGAGACAATGAAATCAGGCATGATTAATCATGTCTTGAGGAGAAAGGGTAGTCACCACCCTCTGTGGAATTAAATAAAAATTCTAGACAGAGAACATTTGAGAATCAGAATTCTGAAAGAATCCATGCATATATACTGTTGTGACAGACAAAAAGTTATCTCTCCTGGACTAGGAAAAAAGCTAAATATAGTCATGAGAATAAAAAAGTCACATGAGAACTGTATGAAACAGTTTAGGCGCATAAAATAAACAGCCTCTTTCAGCTCTGACCAGCAAGGTAAGTGGACATGTGTTTTTGGGCTTGTGAACAATCCACAAAGTACAAAAATTACACATGTCCTTTTGGTACACAAACAATTGTAAGTAACTACATGCCTACTTTGTACTAACAATACCAAAGATATATATATATACATTCAAAAAAATAATACACTAGAATTTCCGTTTCCTTCTGCCATGCGCTGATATCTCATGGGTAGAAACTTTGACTGATGACAAATTGGTTGGGTTTCAATCCCAGCTTGAAGCAATTGGATATCTAGTATTGATGAGCTGTCATACAGTGAAACATGCCTGTATGTGGATGACAATACATATATATATATATATATATATATATATATATATATATATATAGTGTGTGTGTGTGTGTGTGTGTTTTTATATAAAGACTTTTGTGTTTTATTTGTACTTTTTATGTTTATGTTGTATATACATTCACTTTGCAAATGAAGTTTATTATATGTATGCACAACATATTTGGTGACCATGATGAGCAAAAAAAAATTAAAAAAACAATTTAACAGAAAAACATATTTGGTGAATTGAAATATATATATATATATTATATATACACACATGTGCACACGTGTGTGTGTTATACACATAAAACAAAAAAGAAAATGGAACATGAGCACCATGAGATGACAGTCCAGCAGATAACAATTAAAACAGTTGTTCTCAGTTTTATCTATAACTTCCCAAACCACAAAATTTTACATTGTTATTGCATCTCTACCTCTGGAAATAGTGGCAAAGATACCTGGTAACATTCTACATACAACTATGATGAATTGAAAAAAACTAATAGTCACATGAACAAAGCCAGAATTGCTAGACAAAGTATAGGTTGACCAATTTATATTCAGGAAATGCTGTCAATTGCAGCAAGATTAGAGATAAGCAACAAAATTGTGTTACACAAATTTCTACAGGCATTACCAGTTTCAATAAGCCCTGTGTTAGCTATGCAAAAAGATTTAAATGTGGCCAGGCTGGTTCAGTTAGCAGATGAATTAATGCCTTTAATACAAGTAACAGTTAAAACAAGTATGTGCTACCAAATACAAAGAAAAGGAGTACCTACTACAACCTTAGCAACACCACACGGTCTCAAACCTTTTCAAAAAGGACCACTACAGAAAATATGTAGGGCACACATATACTATGCGGATGTGGTGCATTCGTGTAAACACTGGTGTAAATGGCTGAACAAAAAAGAGACTTAATACAGCAGTCTTGTTTGCATTCATCTGCATCTCCAAATCATGCAGGAAACTAATTTGGCCGATGACGAACCCATCCCCACCCGAGATACCAGCAATATTGGGGATAGACAAATTCTTGTTTATTATAGATACCGGCACCAGCTTATCTATCATTCCACATGGCTACATTAAGAATTTATCAACAGAACCTACACCAGTCTCTCTGACAATGGCCACTGGGTCTGATATATGCTGTTACAGGCAAATTAAAGTAAGACATAAGCCTACCAACCCTTCAAGAAGCTTTTACTTGAGCATTTGTAGTTGCAGATATTCAATACCCCCTACTAGGATTCGATTTCTTAAACAATTTTGGTTTATTAATAGATTACCAACAGAGAACAAATCATCAATTCCACAACATCATGTTCAAAAAGTTCAATGACTATCAACTTAGTCATAAATAATAGGCCTGATATAATTAAAGACTTTATAAAAATATGTCCCAACATTGTATCCCCACATACCAAACCAGCAAGGAGATACACAGGAGTATACCATAGAATTGATACAGGCAGTTATGCTCCTATCTTTGTTAAGGCTAGATGTCTATCAGAAGAGAAAACCCAGGCAGTAAAGAAAAAAATTTTAAAATTGCAGAACTATGGCATCATTACACCTTCTGTCAGTGAATTGGTCAGCTCCCTACACATTGTTAAAAAGCCAGATGGAAATTTTAGATGCTGTGATGATTACCACACATTAAACAGTATCACAAAAACTGATAAATCCCAAACATTAATTGCTGATAAACTAACCAACAAAACAAGATTCCACCAAATCAACCTAGTAACGACATACCATCAAAACAAAATGCAACCAGCTAATATAAAAACAACACTTATTTCTCTTCTCGGATTGCATGAATACAAACATATGCCATTTGGATTAAAAAGATTGCAGCATCCACTTTTCAAAAATACATGGACAAGACTTTTCAGCATGTTTGTGTATTTACAAACATTATTTTCAGCAATGATGCTTCATCATACATTAGAGAGATTGAAACTGTTCTAAATATCTTGCATGATAATAATCTAAAAATTTCAATAGCAAAGTCAACATTTGATGTAACTTCAGTTGATTTTTTAGGTTATAATATTAGCTCTGACTGTATTAGACCTACACAAAATAATACAGAATTACCCCCCTCCTAAGGACAGTAAGAATCTTTGGTATGGTAAATTTTTATAGAAAATAGATAATCACGAGAATAAAAACAGTCATGTGACCTGATGAGAACTGCACAAGACATCGTTAGGCACATAAAATAAACAGCCTCTTTTAGCAAGGTAAGCAGATGTGCATTGTTCATAATCCACAGAGATAAGTACAAAAATTACATTGTCCTTTTGAAACCCAAGCAATTGTAACTAACTACATGCCTACTTTATATTAACAATACCATATATATATATATATATTCAAGTGTTTTTATATAATTATTAATTATTTGGACTTTTTATAAACTATTTAGTTTTAGAATAAAAACAGATTTATTTTTTGTACTTTAGTCAAAGTAATTTGTTCTTTTTATTTTACAGATTACATTAAAAAATGTTAACATTTGTTGTATGAAGGTAAGGTTCCCCTTAACGCAAACCTTGTGTATACCCAACATTATTAATACACACTATTCAGAATTCATGAGAAAAAAAAAAAAGAGAGAGCGAGAGAATTTTGTTTAAAAAAAAAAATTACAATATTTCGTGGAATGTAAAATGAACTTTAAAGAAAAAAAAAAAAAAAGGAAGAGATTCTCAAAATCAACTTGTGGTCAGGCATAACATTAAGCCTTTTACCTGCATATCTCCTGAGTATGCTTTTGGGGTTGTCTGGACTGAGAAAATTTCCCTTGATTTTACAAAGAGAAGTCAAAAATTATCTGCACTCTAGTCTAAAGATGTTATAGTGAAAGTGTGGATAATTCTTTTTTTTTTTTTTTTTTTTTTTTTTTACTTACCCTTGTATTTTTCAAACATATTTCATGCTTGATTTAGGGTGTGCAATAAATTCAAATTTAAGCACAACTATTTACCTAAAATCATTTTAAAGCTCATAAATTCAGCTGAAAGAAAGTTGCTGTTTTGTATCCTGGATGTTATTTTTTATAAGTTATTTTTATTCTTTATTTTATGATATTAAAACAAAGAAAAAATAAACTAATAATTAAAATACTTTATGAAACCCCCACACAAGAAATGCAAGACCAAATTTGCATCTATTAATATCCTATATATTTGCAGTAAAGAATATTAGGAAATCAGCTATACTTTAAAAAATTCAGAGAGCCATTATATAAGGTAAAACAACTAGTCTTAACAGAGCATGTAGGATAGGAAGGAGGGCAGGTATTGCTCTTTTGTATTAAGTTAAAAACATTAACAAATTTCTAGGGAAAAATCTTTCATTCATCCTTCAAAATTGATGTTGTCAGAAGTTGTTTAAATAACTATTCAAATAGGCTAATTAAAGGACGAATACATCACCTATATCTTGAACTTCAGTTTTTATATGATCATCACAAGATTAGATAAAGCTATCTTTAATAAAAATTATTATTTGTATTAATTATAGCCTTGTTATTAGAGCACCTTGTTCCAGATATAATAATAAAATATTACCTGAAAAGAACAAGACATTAATACTCATAAATAGATACCAACTGTTACATGATGCTCAGTAAGTTCATTTTGAAAACTAATTCACTCATGTGCCTGTTAATATGTCTGTTCACACGGCTCAGGTTGCAATAGCCAGCTATGGTTTTGAATTGCTCCCCCATCCCCCTTACTTACCAGACTTAGCTCCATCTGACTTATATCTGTTTCCTAAACTCAATTTCTACATGCATGGTCACCATTTTGGAAACAAGAAGATCATATGTGCTGTGGACGAATTTTTGGAGGACCAGGATGCCACCTTCTTCCATGATTAAACATTGTTGGACCAAGTGCATTAATGTCAAAGGGGACTATAATGAAAAATAGTGAAAAACTGTCTTGTTTCTCCAACTCCTTCTGAATGAGGCTTAGAACTTTTTGAATCCTCATAGAAAAACCATATATAAATCTCTATATACACCTAGCTTAAAAATTCTAAATTTGACATCAGTTATCTTCTGATAAAATGAAATTTAAAATTAGAGATAAGCTACACAAAAAAAAAATTGGTGTTTTTAAGCCCATGCCATTTTCAACATTAATCAGATGCATAGCTTATTCAGTTGAGATTCTCATTGCTCTATCTTAATCAAATTTAGAACAATCAATCTGGCAAAGTCAAACAACACCCTTAGAAGAAAAAAAAAAAAAAGAAAGAAAACTATGCAAAAGTTTAACAGAATATGACAAAAATAAAATTATGCTTTGGCAAACTGAAAAAAAAATTTAATAAAAAACTCAAAAACATCAGCATTAAGTATATAGCTATTTTGATTTTATTTTGATAAATAATTCATTGGAAAAAGTGTGATTAGTTTTCAACCAGTGGCAACCATGTTTTATGCTGATAAAGAAATGGTACATCATCTGGTACATTTACTTTTTCTTTGTTCAAAGGATCAAGGAGTGTGAATATTGGGAAATATTTTCTCACTTGCAGTAGAAAGAATACATGGGACATGACACTATAATGAGAGTATAAAACATTCCATCAATTTGAGAGTGTCTGTGTGTGTGTGTGGGGGGGGGGGGGCTGAGATAGTAAATCATAACTACTGTGATAAGACAAAAAGAGTTTGATAGTTTTGAGACCAAAGAGTGATTAAATGGTAGATAAATGTAAAAATGAAGCACTTAATGCAAGGCCCCAAACTCCCCAAAACAATATTATTATAGTTTACTGCATTAGAGATAGACTCAGTATATTAAAAGAAACAAAAAGTGGATTTTTTTGATTTTGTGCATATAGTCAAAAGAAGTGGATAATGCCTGATATAATTTCTCTGCATTTAAACTCAAGAATTAACAACTTAAATATTATATACTAAAGCTCGCTATAAAAAAAACCCTCATTTACAAGCCCCACAAGTTTTTCTTGTTGCAATTATTAAACAGATAATATTCTTTTGAGAAAAAAAATGTGTTGATTGAACTGAGCTCAAATAAAAATAACATACTGCATAATATTTTTTTTTAAAATTTACTTATATAATAGACAAGATAAATCATTCTTTCACAAGAAGTCTTAACTACATAAATTAGAATATGTTTATTGCAATATTCCTTATTTAATAATATTGAAGCAATTAAATAAAACTTAACTCTTTAAACAGAGCAAATGATAAATACTAAGTATGCAATGCTTTCTAATATTGGCCATGTGTATATTATAAGGTGGGTAGCATTAGGGAAAAGGAATTGGAGAGGTAGCAGTTCAAAACTGCCATTAATTTTATTTTGCATGTGCATTTTAAATGTATTACTTGTACATTTAAAAAATAACCACAAAAATATGTCAGGAAGCACCAGACACGCATAAAATATGATTAGTAAAAACATTGTTCATAGAAAAGGAAAAAGTAATGTTTGAGAGTTTTGCATTATTTTGGAGGTGAAATTATAATTTTTTTTTCTGTATCAATAGTAAAGTTTAGTGTCTTCCATTTACCAATTTTAACTATTAAACATTCCCTGTAATAAAAGATAAACCTGTTTTTTATCAGTTTTTATTACAGACATATAGCTCTGGGAGCTACTTTAAAAGATTCCATTCAGTCAAAAAATCTTTTACAACTAAAAATAAAAGTCAAAATATATGTAATTATATATTTTCCTTATCTTCTATGTAATTGTGCTGGTAATATTTATGCAATGAGAATAAGCTGGAAAAATTTGAAAACAATTATATATATTCTAAAATTTCTCTCAATATAAAATGCACTTTTCATAACTTACTTCTTTCAAATTAACTGACAGATTTTTTTTATTGAACAGAGTTTTTAAAAATTACAATGTGATATTAATTTTATAGAATGTTTCATGCAAAGCAAAATGTCAGAATTTCAAGTAAGTTCCAATTGCAAGAATTTTCTATAGAAAATACAAAAATTTTTTATAATTTTCTATAAATTTCATAAAACAATCAGAAATTGTGAGAAGCTGATTATTCTGACGATATACTTACCATAAAACAAAATGTTTAATTTCAAATCATAAATGGCATATTGATTTTGTTGTGATAAAGAATTGCTTACTGCTGTCAATTTTATACCAATGAAGAAGTAATTGGTTGAAATCCTGGATAATTTGGTTTTGATTTGTGATGAGCATATAGTCAAAAATGTTATAAACCTCAATATCCAAGAACGACAACTTGTCTAACAATTCCTTCTCAACAAAACCAACCTTAAACCAAGCCAAAAGAATGATTTTTTATTCTAATAGTTGAAGCTCAAAGTCATGTTTATGTTAACACCAACCACCAATTTTTTTTCTGTGAATAAAACAGAATTTCACACAAGAAACAAAGAACATTTTACTTTGAGAGAAAAACTTACTTGAAAGCCAGATACAAAAACAGAATATTAAAAATGGTTTCACTGATTTCTGGTCCAGCACAAATTGTGTGTGTGTGTGTGTGTATGTGTGTGTGTGTGTGTGTATGGGGATTAACTAAATATGAAAAGTAAAGCCATAAAAAATATGTCACTGGTTTAAACAGTCAGTGAGAGAGAAAAAAGGCACCAAGAAAAATTTTTCATTTTATTTCGACCTTTAAAATGGTGAAACAGATGAAGGCCAAGGATGTGACTTAACAAAATGGTTGCTCATTCAATCATTAAGTAAGGAAAAAACGATTTCACTAAGTACAGGAAAACTCTACACTTATTCCAAAAACCCACTTAAGATTTTGGTTACAAAATACAAGATAAATTATTTATCAGTGTTTCATTATTTGCTTGGCTAGGGGAATTAATTTTTTAAAAATTACACACACACACACACACACACACATATATATATATATATATGATAGAAGTAAAGAGATATCTGAGAAATTAAAGGAAAAATAACTTTTTTCATCATAGCTAGGGTATAGATATTTACCTGATACACACCGACATATATATTATCTGTTGATTGGTTCTGAAACAATGTCTTTACATTGTGAATTTCTACATCAGCACAATCCACTTTTTAAAAAATAACCAACTCATATTGCTTTATTTTTCATATTTAACTTTCATAAGTGCTTAAAACCTAACATTTTATATAAATGTTAAACCAGCTTCATCGTAGACTTTAAAGATTTTCTCTATTGAGGTAATGTAGGCAGCTGTTCTCAAATCCAATCCCAAATTATATTGCTTAGCAGCACGCATTATGTTCTGAAAGAGAAAAAGACAAATGTATAGTAGAAATCTGCTAAGTAATCATGTCTAACCAATTTAGAAAATTAGTCATTCAAACCATATGTCAGTAATATTAAATAATCTTGGAAATCTTACTAGTTGTAGCAAGTATATTTAATGAATGAGTTTTCCATGTCAACAGACTCATTAATGGAACTGTGGTAAAATACAGTTCTAAAAGAAAAAAATCAGTGTATTTTGAGGAAGTCTAAGATAGATTCATTGTGGGTTGGTAGTAAGTAAAAGTAAGTACAGTATTATCCATGGAAATTTAAAAAATATGGCATAATAATCATTAACATCACTAGATCGCAACCATTTACAGTTTTTCACTGGGTTTTAATTTATTGATTGCAACTTTAGTGAATGTTATTGTATATGCAATAGTAAATGATTTTCAAGACTGCATAATGTCAAGATTAAGATCTGTATCAGTTGCTGAATAGACCTTATTCAGTGTTTCAAGGTTATGTACATCTTGATATTTATCTACATTTGTAGATAAATATCAAGATGTAATAACTTTGAAACACTGAATAAGGTCTATGTTAATCAAGCAATGAGCTTTATATTTGAGATTAAAAATACAACCATAACATTTTCAAAGCAAACAGATTCAGGATTGCTTGGCACATTGCTTATTATTAAAATTCCAATTATTTCTCTTCCAAATATCTTTTCATTTTTGTGATAAACCATTGTTAGAAGTATTCTTTGAACAAAACTGCTGTCATCTATAAGAATCATATTGTGAAAGCATGGGCAGAATTAATTTTTCAAGGCACACAGTGTTATTGCTCTGTAGACTTACACGACCTGCAACATAACA